>JAHLJT010005437.1:70285121-70317465 GCA_031308135.1 Acheta domesticus
ACTGTACAAAAAACACACACTGGAATAGCTCTTCTGATGTAAAAAATAACCTAAATTGTTTATGTGCAGTTTTCTGAAAAGAATCATTCATTTAAAAAAACTGTACAGTGCGTGAAGTCAACTCGTTTCAACCCTTTTTTTAAGTCGTGTCGGTCGTGCCACCATCAAAGCAAAGCAGATTCATACGTTTTCACAGTAATTCAACCCCCTATGTACTTGCCTCTTCTACAGTAAATATATTTTCAAGCTAAAATCTCGATGTCATCCATCACTATTACAGTCAGCGATCTCAGGCAATACTACGAAACAATATTCTTCCTATACTTCGCACATTCTCCTTCGATTACTACTCTTCTACTCTCAAAAATCAGATACTCTTGCAACACACACAAAAGAGAATGAGAAGGGACGTCCCGCTCGAACGTGGTTTTGGGCGACTTCCAGCAGAATTTGATAATAGAAGAAGCTGGAAGAAGCCATAAAATGTCGAAGGCTCCTAGTGTGTAAGTATAAATGTTTTTCAAGTTTCAAGTATTAGTGTTATAAGATAATAATTACTCAAATGACGAAAATAACAGAATATAGTTATGAATGCATGACGGTTCGAATTCGTACGTTATGAATTCATGTACGTTTTATCATAAATATTTTATAGTCACTACATTTCGAAGTGAATAATGTGGAAGACATATATATTAATAAGCTAAATTCTTTCGAATATGGAATTTGTAATATGACGCGCATTTTATAATAATACATTTCAAATTCCTTGATATCCACTACATTCGAAATAATGTATTAAATTTTAAAATTTAAAAAGCCTCTAGTGCATATGAGTTGTTTAATATGAAATATTTAGATTGAGTTTATTGATGCAAAAAATTGAATTGATTTGTTTCGTGTTAATGTCATGTATTGTAAATTCATTACAGAATAGTATTGTAATTTTTTTTTCCAGAGGTATTTGTTATGTCTGTGGTCATGGTCCCCAATCCATATCTGGAAGGGGACTACATTTCCACAGAATTCCGCAGAAATTTACCAGCAGCTCAGTCACAAATAGCTGGCTGTCATTTCTGCATCTTCCACCAATATCACAATGGCCTGATGGTAATGGAAGAAGATCACCTTGTGCTCATCACCATTTTGAAGAGAGTGATTACAACCCAAGCACCAAGAACAGTTCCTTGTCCGCTTAATGCCGGGGACTGTTCCTTCCAAAAGTAAGTTTTCAAGTCCAGAAATAAAATTATTTTGAGGAGAGAGGGGAGAAAATTGCATTTATGATCTGTCCTGTAAGATACCACTACAATCATCTTTTTTCGAAAAGAATAGACAAAATAGCAACCCTGGAGAATTTTATCATAAATAATTCAAACATGGCTACAATACTTTAATGAATAGAATTCAGAAACAAATATTATTTCTTTCTTATTACAATGGTATTGCTAACCTAGCTTCACATGCTTATATCTGGTGAACGAAACTTTTAATTGAAATCAATGGATCAAACTTGTAAGTGTCATTATTTCTTCATTGCAGATCCACCAAGCTGTCCAGGTGCCTTTGGGGAAATCTCTTCAACTCAATGTGAGAGTACCCATTCAGGTAAATTATTATTTAATTACCTTCAATTTTTTTTCAAACAACATACCATTCTCATTGAACATTTATAATTAATTTCATATATCAAATTAATTTTTCTAATGGCTTTTAGTTTTTAATTGATGTCATAATTTTTCCAGGTGACCTATTGGTGGAAGATGCAGAAGGTCCTTCACAAATGGACACATTTGAAGAGGAAAGTCATGGCACCAGCAGTAGTCAGGTACAATCTTCTTTGGGTACACCAGACACACCACTGCGAGGGGCTCTTTCCAAATTTAAGTTTGGCTCCAGAAAATACAATTTGAAAAGATTAATGGGTTATCGTAAAGGGCAAATTATCTCCCCTCGTAGTTACAAAAAATTTCAGGTTGCAAAATATTTTAAAGATAAATATTTGAGACAGGCAAGGAAACGCTTGGATATGTCCTTTTGCAGACACGGAATGTGTCTCATGAGGACAGCCATGTTGTTGACTTGCCCAAAGAAATTTTTGATTCTCATCTTCAAAATTCAACCATTCCCAGTTAATTGCAGACGGTATTCTGAGCGCATTAAGGCTCTGTGTCTGGCTATTCAGGGAAGTAGTGCTAAAGCATACCGGCTGCTCAGACATGTGTTCACCTTACCATCCTCCAAAACTCTGACACGCATTCGTCAGAGTGTTCCTTTAACCACGGGCATTTCCAAGACTGTGCTTAATTGCATGGTTAAGCAACTCTCTACCATGTCGGAAATTGACAAATTGTGCGTCCTTATGTTTGACGAAATGAGTTTGCAAAAACATCTCGATTATGATCCTATTCAAGATCATATTTTGGGTTACCAAGATTTGGGAGGGAGTCGCTATCCCTCTTTTGCTGACCATTCTCTAGTTTTCATGGTGCGTGGTCTGATATCTGAATGGAAGCAACCTGTTGCTTTCCACTTGGGTCCGGCCATTACCAAAGGAAATCTAGAAAATGCAATCAAAGAAACTGTGGTTGCATTGCAGGGAATTGGGTGTAAAATTGTGGCCATAGTTTCTGATTTGGCGCGGTCCAATGTTTCGGCTCTTGAAGAACTGGCCACAAAAACAATGCCTGAAAGAGACGATCCACTTATCAAAATTGGGAATGAAAAAATTTTTGTGTTTGCAGATCCACCTCATCTTCTCAAGGTTTTGAGGAATAACTTCCTTACATTTGACATTGAATTCAGAGGGTGGGATGATAATAAAATCAAAATTGCAAAATTTGAAGTTTTGAAAGAGTTCTTAGAATATGAGAAAAAGCAGAAAATGTCTGAGGTGTATCCATTGAAAATTAGTGATCGTCATCTTGCTCCAAATTCAAAAGAAAAAAATGAGAGTTAAATTAGCTGCGCAATTGTTAGTCATAAAGTTCCCGTGAATTGAGCTACTATGCCCAAAAACTGGAAATAAATTAGCTGAAGATTTGGCCGAATTCATTTTTATAGTTGATAAACTTTTTGATACTTTTAATGCTTCATCAGTAAATGACAAGGAACTGAGAACTCCTGTCACTCAAAATTCTAAACATCATATGATTTGGAATACATTGCGTAGAAGCCTTAAAGATTGGAAATTTGTGGTACGGTCTCCCGAACAAAGTAAGCCACTAAGTAAATGTTTTCAATTTTGGCAAAATAATATCATCGCTATCTAGTCCCTGTGGAAGGAGATGAGGGAACTGGGAGTGACAAAAATTAAAACCAGAAACATAAATCAGGATCCATTGGAAAATTTTTTTGGTAGTGTTAGGCAGCAGGGAGGCTGTAACAGAGTTCCAACTTCAAGACTCTTTGTGGATATTTTCAAAATTTTAATGCTAAATTCTTTTGCAATTAATATCCCAATTCACAAAAGTAATGTTTTGCACACCAATATTGCCCTACTCACAGATTTGCTGAACTCCAAATCTGCCAGTAGTGAGCCTGTTCATTCATTGGAAACTTTATTGAGGGAGGGAAATTCTTCAACTTCTTTGGCTTCACTGTGTTCAGTGAGCAAGGAGGTTGAAGAATACACCGATTGGGTAAATACACTCTGTACTGAAACCACAGAAGGGATATTTGGTTCTGCCCAAAATTTGCTGGTATCTTTCCTTCGTAAACATTCAAATTACCATTTCCCCTCCTCTTGTTTCCAATGTTTCCAAAATATTTATCATTGTACTCATTCAGAACCTTCCTTGAACAACACCACGTGTGGCGAATGTACCACTCTAAATTCTACTTTGGCTTCAGAAATGTTCAAAATTTTTATTTCGACACTTCAACAATTACAGAAAACTGGGTACAAGCCACACTTGTCTGAGGAGCTGAAGGCTTGTGCCAAGGCTATTCCCCTTCAAGGTCTTTCTTGCAGCATACATAAAGATGACTTGTATGAAGCAATTCTAAATTTTATTATTGATTTTTCAGTTCAAAAATTTTGTTCAAAAGTAAATTATTGTATCAGAGATGCTGCAAGAAAGAAAAAAACCAAATAAATAATTTCCAGCAAGTTTTAGTTTTTGTGTTGTAAATATTATTAAGTGTTATATTTATATTTTAAAGTGAGATCTCGTTGGTCACAAAAGTGGAGACTTCTATTGTTGTTGTTATTATTATTATTATTATTCCATTACATCACGACTAAAGATCTTATGAGTCGGCTGAATATAAAACCTACTCCAGGTTGCAACCAGCTACCTTAGGAGCAGATTCGGTGACTATCAGTGCCTCTACAATACTTTACGCAAAATGTGGGCTGTTCCAAATAAAGCAATTTCTTGCACTTCCCAGTCTTTTGAATTACCTGGGAGTAATTATTATTATTATTATGAATTATTAATATTATTATTATTATTATTATTATTATTATTATTGTTCTTGTTAATGATAGACACAAAATCCCAGAGAAAATTCTGTGATACTTAGGGGAAATGAAAGTACATTACTAGTTAATACAAGTATATCTGCACAAATCCCCATCATTTGGGTTTCTTAATGTCTAGCATGGCACGCACATGGCACAAATTTACTTTATAAGATTTACTTTAGTGTTTCAAAAATGAAGCGATTAACAGCTGGGTAGAATTGATCAGCGGTAATACCAAACAGCAGCCATTAACAATTTTTAAGTAATTGTCTTCTAAGTTTGCTATGAGAGATTCAATATAAAATAAACTTTTTTAAAATTTCGGTATCTTATAATAATAATAATAATACTTTTCTGGATGTTACTGACATTAGGGTTGTAACCTTTTTTGTGGGGGGGGGGTCATAATGAGCTTCAATGATTCAATAAATTTAAATGTCTTAGTCATAAAAATGTAAATGGATGATTGAACAGAATACAAACGTAATTATTCAAAATATATTTGATTGTATTAATTTGGATCTATATTATCAGAAATGTGAGAAAAATGAAAATTGTTGAACAATTGAAGAACCATCATTCAAAATATTTTAATAATCTTCTTTGTGTATGAAAAAGTTTCTAGAAAATGGATTAAAAATGTAGTGGAGTTCGGAATTAATTTATTTATTGAATTGGAGGAATTTGAGAACAAAATATTTTCTTTCTACAAAACCAAGTAAGCAAGTTTTTCCAATGCAAAAAAAAAAGGATATTTTTATTTCAATTAGGAAAATTAAAACTAGAAAATAAGTACATACATTTTAAAAAATGTTAAAAAAATAATTCTAGAAAAAGGATTATCATTTCTAAATCGTCTAAATTTAGAGGATACTCTGAATTTTCAATGAAATGAATGTAAGTAAAGTTTAAAAATTGAAAATTAACCTTATACAGTAAAATTGGAATTATATTCTTGGTGACGTAATGTGATTTATGAGCACAAAATGAATTATATATTTGTGAAATGTATTGATAAAAGTAGGAAACTCTTCAGATTCAAACACAAATTCTTGTAGCAAATGTTGCTTCATTTGAATATCAACAAAAGGAACATCTTTTTTCATTTATTTATTGGCAAAAATCACTGAATATTTTTTTCATGTGGAAATGCTGACTGCCAGATTAAAGTGCCATTGAAAATACATAGTACATTTCTTTGAAACCATACAAAAGTATAAGATATTTTAATTTTTATCTTATTCCATCATTATTAAGTTATAACACTTCAAATAATCATAGTAGCCCCATGTTTTCTTTACTCATATTACCTGTTATGACATCTGTGTTTCTAAGTATTAGCTTTCATTGCAGAAAGATTATACACCGTTGTTGTATTTGTATATTGGTTTTCTTATTTTGTAAAATGTATACTATTGTAGTTTTCATTTAGTTTTCTCTGCTTGCTTGCTGGAAATTAATTATGTGGTATGTGTCCTAATTTCAGGCCCCTCTTCATTCTTATACCAGTCAATGCAAAAACTACTTATCCAATTAATGACAATAGTGTCATCAAGTTATATTCAGAGTTGAAACATGTTCAAAGGCTTGACACTATTGGTCTATATAAAATATGTTTTCCTGATTGTTTCTTGCAACTTTTGTAATCCGTCTTTGATAAACTTATGCAGATATTGAGGGGCCTGCAAAATATTCAGAAGAATGACTTATTACTTCTTTAATGGAGGTATAAGGAGTAATAAGCCTTTAATGGAGTAATAAGTCTTCTTTAATGTCTTAATACAATGACAACTTTCAAAATGTTAATGATTATGTTCTATTGCATTTTCAACGAGTGTGGTTAATTATCATTGTTAATTTTAGTCTCCTTTTATTATTGTTATTTTTTATATTGTGTGCATTCTTTATAAAACATTTTGTTGTAACATATTTCATTGCAATTTTGAGTTCAGTCATGCTTATTTGTATTTTAAGATTTCAAGTTTGTCAATGGTTTGATTTTTTTTCAGTTTTTGACATTTTTTTGTTAAAATTTCCACATTTGTAATGTAAATGATAGAATTTTGGTTAGTTCTACAGTGTTTATTTTATATTATAATTATAAGTTTTTAATTCTTAGAGTGAATCTTTATTATTATTTTTTTAGAATCATTTTATACTGTATGATTTAAATTTCTATGACCCATATTGAATTTTGTAGTAGAAAATGAAAAAAATAAATATGTTTTTGTTTCTAAAAATATGTCTTTCAATTTACAAGTTACCTTTCCACATTTGCCCTTCCCAAACGCAATTTTTAAATATTAATTATTTACTTTCTACGAAATATGCATGGAACGTTATAAATCAATGGCAAAGAGCAGTACGCTTTCCGTACGCGACTACTGCGACATCTACGAACGTCGACGAACGTCTATGCAACTACTTCAACAGAAGTTCGTTATACGACGTCCCTTTAACACGGCCGTGTCCGCCCACTGACCACGTTTCCTCAGCTCCCTTTCTTTTTGACCTCTTCAAGGGCCCGTCTCGAATACAAAGGGTATAATGGAAGGGATACGAGAACTTGCTGCAATTGGCTGGATTTTCGAAAATCTTCGCTCCTTGTCGAATGTTCCCCGAATGACGTCAGATATCACATGAGAAAAATCGGCACTGGTGCAGCCATCTAGAGCACGTTAGTGTAACTACTTGGACCTCCCGTAGCGCGACAAAACCTCCCATTTACGTGACCAGACACTGGTCCCGCTCTCAATTCGATTCGGAAATCGATTCTTTTCTTTCGATCCGTAAAGAATCGGTATTCGATTATAATAGTGCGATTTTTACATAGCTGCCTCTCAAAACCCTATGGCCACGACGGAATATCTAGAGGTCTGCATTCTCCGCGATTTTTACCGACCAGTGCTCGCTCGCCTCTCTTCTCTCGAGACCACGCGCTCGACTGTCCTTCGCAGCCGGTTGCAGACTCCCGGGAGCCGGCGACCGACCGAGACTCGGCCGGTCTCGACAACCGGTCGAGACTCGACAACCGGCGGACCCCGTTCAAGCGAACTGCGCCACGTAACAATCGGCCGACACGTCGGAGTGAATATCTAATGCCAAGTTTGAGGAAAAGGAAGGAGTATTGAATGGTTTTTAAAATAAATGACCAATAATTTCGTTTTTTCAAAATTTAAAATATAGACGAATTTAAATATTAATTTTTAAATAATAAATTTTAATATAAAAAAAGAATAAAAAACTTTAAAAATCGACTCCTCGGACGCACGGGAGAACCTCAAGTGGATCTATTGCAGTTCTGCCTGTGACTTCAAAGAAAAGGCACTCAAAAGTTTTAGAGATAAATTCCGTTCTTTGTAATGACTAGCAGTGGCGTGCATTCCAGGTAAGCTAGGTAAGCTGCGCTTACCCTGAAAAAAAATCCGTTAAATGTAATTATTATAACGTGAAATCGCGACTTTCACCATGATGAGAACTCAACAAAGAGTTTAAATTTCTGTCAAGGAAAGGTACACTGCCTTGCGAAGGCGCCCGACCAGAGCGTGGCCCTACATCGAGCATACAAAGCTGATGCAGACGGAGACGGAAAGCGGGTGAAAGAGACGGAAGTAGTAAGCGCCGCCACCCGGCCCGAAGTGAGCATTGCGATGTTCTTCATCTATACTGCGATTTTTGTAGGAAGAGCTCTCAAGATAACTCAAATCCCATCTTCGCGATGGAATATGTCACGGCATTTCGCGTCTTTTCTCGGTCTTGCCGGTAGAAGTCGCATGATCGCAAGCACTGCTTCATACGGTCGCGATCGTGCGAAATCTAGCGGAACGACTGTGAATGATACGAAATGCCGTGACATATTCCATCGCGAAGATGGGATTTGAGTTATCTTGAGAGCTCTTCCTACAAAAATCGCAGTATAAATGCATTAGGGAGTTCGCGCATGCGCTCTTGACTTTCAGGAAGCTTCATTTGGTTGTATGTAGCTCTCTGGTAAGCGCAGCCACCCAGGCCCGCCGCCCACAGCACCACCCAGGGTGGCCCTGAAATGAGCTTCCAGACATGTTCGCATTTTACGCAGTGGTAAGCGCTGCCTAGTGAGTCTGGTGTTGTAAGTGATAATACAAACTCGTGATTTTTTTTCATCTGTGCGTATTATTTCTGTGTGCGTTCTTCCCGTGTGCTGCCTTTTGTGCTTCGTAGCGGTAAGGCACTGAGCTACGGCAGAAAATCCATGTATAATTGAGAATATTTTAAAAAATCCGTTCAGTTGTCGTACTTTTGTGGAGAAAAGTGGGGTTATTCGAGTAGGAAGATCTGTTCCGGAACTTCATGACTTCAGATGTTTGTACAAAGAGAAGGGAAGGGAATATTTTCGCTATTTTAATACTAAAAAGTATGATCTCACTAATTGGTAAACAGGTAGTAGAAAACTTAATAAATTATTTTGCTGGCCATGTTAACTGTTTTCCCATGATCATAATACATGGAACAAAGAGGGCTATAACAATTTGAACAACGTTGCGAACAACAATTTGAACAACCCAGCACGTTGCGATTATTTTAGATGAAACATCCGACGTAAGTACCAAATCACAATTAGCTTCTCTTAGATATGTTCAGGAAAAACTGTAGAAATTCAGAAGAATTTAGATCGTTTCTGGACGTAAGCGCGGATAGATCTGGAAATGGATTATTTAATCATGTGGAAGAAATAGTAAAAATTCGGCGACAAATTGGTTGCTCAGGCATATGATGGAGCAGCAGAATTTGCCACACAAGAGAGGAGAATGGAGTTTATTTTCAAGTAAATTATGTAAGATTACTTGTTTAATTTCAACATTATTTATCCAGTAGATATGATGTAATAACAAATATTTGTGGTTCCTTATGCTTTACTTCAAATGTTATAACAACGTATGTACGTCTTCAGTTGCCATTTTATTGCGCCTCAATTGCGAGTGGTACGCAGGAAATCGTAATACAGTACCACCTTTGTTCTCGGTTGCTTCATCCGTGATACTTTACGTTTTGTCCCCTGACAGCATAGGTTTAAGGGGGAAGAGGGGACACTTGTCTCCAAATGTTTCAAGCTTCTTTGAATTTTTACAAAGTAAAATGTTAAAAAATGTAATACAAAATTATAAACAAGATTTAAAACATATTACTATCGGATATTTTCAAAGTGGAAATATGTGAAAACAGTGTAATGAATAATTTCAGACTCCCCCTAGCCATTCCGCGCCATATAATCTCCTAAAAGTTCTTTCACACATCAAACACAATGTCATGGAACGGAGGGCACTACCGTTGCAGAGGTCGCTTCCTCGAATCGGTTCTGACGAGTGAGCTTTGCCGCATCAGCACAAAGGATAGTGTTTCAATTCAGCGTTCATCACGTCCCGACAGATACGAGGAACATCTTTTCGACATGTGGATCGTTCAAATGCCATCGATTGTTGGTGACTGGTAGTTCGTAGAAAATTGTGTGCGCATAAGCTGGGGACTCGCATTCTTCCAGAATAAGCAATAATAATAATAATAATAATAATAATAATAATTATTATTATTATTATTATTATTATTATTATTATGTCATTTTTGATATAATTAAATATTTATATACAGTAACTAAATGGATTTTCGTTTTGTCTCCTCAAACACATCACGTTGCACCCTTGCTATTTACAGAGCTTACCCATAGGAATAGGTCACCGCACGCCCCTGATGACTAGGTATCGGATGCTTCGGAAATTGCTAATTTTTTCTAATGAACTTAAAATTATTAATTTTCCTTCATTTTATATGGTGTAAATACAAATGCTCTGCTAAATTTAGATGCAAGTGCAATGAAATATATTAGTACCTTTCCCTTCCAATTTTGTATTTTTGCCGTCTTTTTGCAAATATTTTTGTTGTTGGTGTTGTTGTTGTAATTTTCAGGCATCTGAAACGCAGGTCTTGGTTTCTTAACCCGGCAGTAGGCGTGCGGGGTGCCTCAGTCACCTCAGCATTGTTTTGAGCTCATTGTACTTTTAGTTTATTTATAATCTTGTGAGCTTCTCAATATCTTTCGAGGAAAGCTTTGTGCACCCTTCTCTTTCAACTGCTTCCTGTCCTTTCCTGGAAATTTCGTCGCAAAGGCGATGGCGCACTGCGTGGGAGCCACCGAGTCACCTCGCACAACCTTTGTTATCGCTTCCTGCCACGCTGTTCACAGTAGTTCACCCAAAGGAAGGGGTCTCGTGGAGCTTCAATACTACTCCACAGAAGTCAATGATTCACAATTTCAGCTTTTACGATTTTTTAATTACAATTAATCACTTATCTTGTATTGAAACGAAAAATAATGGAATAATTGAAAAACATTGTACTCGTACATATAGAACTTAATATGCATCATTTCATGTATACATACTTTTGACGAATTTAAAATAATGTTACACGTGTGTATATAATAGTAAATAATGTATTTTGAATTATTGAGTTGAATAGGCTGATGTGCCGTGACCGCTGTTGTTTGGCCGCCGACTGAGTCGCCAAATACAGAGGCCATGGCGGCTTACATAAACAATTTCACAATAAATTACTATGCCCAATGACGACAAGACGTTTTGATGCAAGGAAAATAGTACCCACCTCATTTTTGTTTAGCATATGTTTTTTCTTATATACTCGTGAAATTATGACCAAATATTCATTGTATTTAATAAATATGCCTTATATTCGGGTTTGTAAGAAACTTCAATGACATTACAATTGGTACGCAACGAATTATCTTCCCTTAAGCACTATAAATATAGAAAAAAAATAAAAATTTATTTTCAGAGTCTTTGTTTGCCTTAATTCTTTCAAAAAATGTATTGTTTGTCTCTATAAAATTATTTCCAGTCAATCGATAAATTGTTACTTTTAACAAATTAATCGTTTAATTGAAATTGTATTTTCTTTCGATTACAAAGAATTGAAAGTGTTGCGATCACTACATGCGGCGACTTTATATCCTGTACATGCATTGAGGGGCGAAGCTACTGTGCACTCCGGCGCTTGGCCGAGCGGCCGAGCGCTCGAGCGCTCGAGACGCTCGAGCGCTCGAGCGCCCGGGCGCTCGGCGACTCCCGCGTCTCGGCGGGAGCCGCAAGGCGGCCGGTCGAAATGTCCGTTAAACAGCTATCTCTTCCCCCCCAAGCAAGGTCCCCCACCCTTCGCCGAGCGTCGGCGCGGAGACCGAGAGTCTCGAGCGGTTGTTTTCGCCTGATTGCAGAGCTCTAGGAATATGTCACGGCATTTCGTGACTTTCTCGTTCTTGCCGCTCAATATCGCATGATCGCAAGCACTGCTTGATACGGTCGCGATCATGCGACATCTAGGGACATGAGTGAGACGCGAAATACTGTGACATATTCCATCGTGAAGATAGGCCTTGAGAGGCAAAGTTATAAAATCGCACTATAGAGAGAGGTTACTTCATACGCTATGGTTGTTAAATAGTGGGTCTCTCCTATCATGACATCTAGATTCTGGACTAGCAGTTCGCGATTGAGCGTCGAAGGCTTTTGAAAAGTCTATGAACAATACATGTAGCTTTACACCCGGTGTGCTGAGCCATAGCCCACTCTACACTGCTGTGCACACTCTGTAGTGAGCAGTGGCGGCTCATGCCATGGATGAATACCATCTACCTTGTAGACTTCGTGCATCTATGCTCATGCGTAGGTTGCACGGTTACACAAGCCCCAGATAATCGAATAACATCTCATAATATCTTAAGAACATCCATTTTCCTTTTAATGACATTCAATATTCAAGATATTTCAGCAATATCAATGTATGTGAAATCATTTTGAAACCAAAGAGCGTCCAACTGGCGTTCTCTCCGGCGCCTGGTGCCTTGCCACGAATTGTACCACGCTCGTGGCTCTCGGCTGTGTTTCTGGGTTTACTGCATTTACTCTTTGGCCCTTCGATTTAACACGGCGAGCAAGGGAGCTCTTGGTAGACCAACCGGATGGAGTGTGTGTGTGTGGGGGGGGCAAGCGTGTCTCGGGGGAATCCCAATATTGTCTTCGTCTGACTCGCTCCAACGTCATGTTATGAATGTCATTTGTTGAAAATACACAAGTTCAATTATTTTTAATGCATTTAAAGCATTATTCTATTTAGAGAATTTACTTTCATTTTATATTAGATTTATTAATTTAAAATGTACCCTTGATGAATTCTTCGTGTAAAGTTGGCTGTTCTGGAAGAAAGTCCCTTCTCGGTAGATATTTCGCTTGCAGAAGCCTGCAGTTCGCTGCAGTTACACATAGAGAGCGCTGGTGGGAGTACGAGCGTGAGTGTGTGTCTGAGGGTATAAGGATCTTTATTACAAACTTTACCAGAGTAGTGAAATTTTCGAAATAAAATAATTTTGTGTGAAACGTGTCGAAGAAATATACTTCGGTTTTTCTTTCTTGGCGCACGGGGGGGGTGTCAATAAAATATCTCACGGTATTTCGCGTCGTTTTCGGGTGTGCCTCTAGGAGTCGCATGATCGCGACCTTCGAGCATAGAATGAGCATTGAATCCATGCTCGAAGAAGGCGACTGTATCGAGCAGTGCTGGCGATCATGCGACTCTTGGCGGCACAACGGAGAACGACGCGAAATACCGTGACATATTCCATTTTATTGACACACTCCCCCTTAAGCCAAGAAAGAAAAACCGAAGTATATTGCTTCGACACGTTTCACACAAAATTATTTTATTTCGAAAATTTCACTACGCGGCGCCTCGAGTGAAACAGAATCGACCGGGTAATAACCATTTTGGAAGATATCGTAGGTTTAGGCGCTAATGTTGTTCACAGAACCACTTTTCGGTATCGGGGGACCCCAAAACGTGTATTTCCGTTGCAATCTCGAAATCGATCCCTATACTAGGAATATTACTACGCATATTACTCCGTATATACGTATACAGGAAAGTAACTATTGGTGCTACAGAATGGCACATACTTTCCCGTGTTAGTTTTCTATTTCCTTGGGTCTCGGCTAGCTATTCATACTTGCCACATACTCTTGCCAGTTGCCATCTACCGCCGCCCACACTGGCATTTTCTTATTTTTTCGCCGCAATTTTGAAAAACTTTCTTCAAAATTTAGGGGTACTTTACACGAAGCCTCCCGGTCATTTTCAAAATTTTCTGAAAATCGGCCCCATTTTTAAAAAATTTCTTGTAAGAATAGATTAAATACCCTTAAGGTGGTATAGGTCCCATTTTCATGGTTCGTTCTAAATTTTCGAAAATTGCCAAAGTTTGAAACTTTTTCGGCGTCTTTCTAGAACTACAAAATTGAAGATAGAGATTTTCCCTTCAAATAAAATTTGTTGTCCAAAGTGAGTTTTTTCATTAAGGTCATGTACATTTTTTTGAAAATTTTACTAGTTTTTGCGCAATATTGTTCGCAATATGTGCAATTTGAAAAAATTACAAAAACATAATTTTCTCACAAACGGCTCCAAATTTTTCTTTAAACTTTTTGTAGGAATAGTGCTAAATGTGCTCCATGAGATGACATGAACGCCATATTGCTCTATTCTTTAGTTTTTTCAAAAATTACAAAAATGTAATTTTTTACTTCTCTTACGTCATTAATATTTGCATTAGCGGAGATTTGTACAATTACACTTATGAGTAGATGTGCTTCAAATAATGTCAAATAAAGTTTCTCGAAAACTGAATAGTTTCGTTTTCTGTGAAAACTAGCTCAAAATTCCGCATTTTCAGAACCGTTCAAACGCCATTTTCTCAAAAATGGTTTCAAATTATTCTTCAAACTTTTCGAACTGATAGTGTTAATTACACTCTTTAATATGACGTGAAGTTCAATTTGTTTTTTATTATTTTTTAAAATTACACAAATGTAATTTGATAGATCTCTCACACCTTTAATATGCATATTACCAGATATTTGTGAACACTATTGTATTTGTGAGTTAATGAGCTTCAAAATACTCCAAATTAAATTTATCGAAAACTCAAAAAATTTCAATGAAAAAGAGCTTCAAATTTCGCATTTTTAGACCGGGAGAGATGGCTCAGTACATCTACCTGATGTCACTGCAGTCCCACTGGCCGGGAGATCCTAGGTTCGAGTCCCGACGGCGGCAGGATTTTCGACACTACCTTTCCAGCTAGGTCGAATTCAGTCACTGTCTGGAGGAGAATTCTAAAGGCCGGCTGCTCTGATCTGTAGTTTTCCGTGGTTTCTCCGATCAACACCAGGCGAAAGCCGGAGCAGTACCCTAACAAATTGGCCACGGACCGCGCGCGATCTTTCCTTCCTCTTCCTTGTTCTATCCTCTCCTCTTACACACACACACTTACACTAACATGCACTACACTACCACACATGTCGGGAGACCGGTCGGGAGCTTACAGCTTGTCCCGGCTGGGGCGGTGTCTCCCCCGCTGGTGGGAGATACCCGGTTGAGGGGAAACCCCACTAGGCGACGGTAGGTCGGCGCCAGATCTCGCCATCCAGCGGGGAAAAGATTATCGCCACCTCCCGAGAAAAACACGCACTGCACTTACGGGACTAATGACCAAAGTAGTTGACGCTCCCGGAAACATCAATCAATCGCATTTTTAGTAGTGCTTAAACGCTATTTTCTTAAGAACGGCTCCAAATTTTTCAAACAAAAGTGCCATTGATGAGGAGGTTTTAGTATTCTTTAAAATTCTAAAATTAATATTTTGATAGCGATAGATGGCAGCTGGCAAGAGTAAGTGGCATTTCCGAATAGCTAGCCCAACCCAACGAAATAGAAAACCAATACGGGAAAGTCTGTGCCATTCTGTAGCACCACTAGTTTATTTAATCATATAGTTGGTATGGTAGTCAGACTTCGAATATTGTGGCAACATTCATTCTACGAATATTTCATAATTGAGAATTACATTCTCCTTGCGAATTTTAGCAGTGTTGTTTTTATTTATTTGCATACTTTTTGTGAGAGATCATGTGAGAAATCTCAAAGGCAGAAGAAGCACATTTACTAATGTAATATTCTTGACATTTTTAAGTTTGAGGTTATTTTGTTTTTTCACGCACTGAAAATACTTTACAGTAACCCCACAATTTGTAATGAATCTTCTCCGGTTTAGTTATTATCGGCACTTTTCAAAATTCCGAAGATTATTAAATTTCATTGAACATTTATTACACTGGTCAACAGCCAAAAAATGGTCTAACTTTCTCCAGCTGATATATTTTCATTTCCATACCCTGAATCCAAAACCAACAATGGTTTCGCTCCATCAGGTCAGATTTTTGTGCCATTGTCAATTTTAGCCGAAGTGATTTCCGGAAAAAATTCCAATATTTTACTGCGAGTCATTGTAGCTAACATGTCATTATAGTACTTGTATGTGTGTGTTGCATTCAGAAATGTCAAATTTTGTTGCCCTGCATTGATAGTGACACATTTCCTTTCATTACAGTATCTATGTGAAGTAAATGGCGTCAAGAAGATCGTGTAGAAATAAGCCGGATGTGTTTTGTTACATCTGTGGCGAATATACCCTTGTGCAAAACAGGAATCCAATCACAAGTTTCATAAAGCGCATCTACCTTGCTTACTTCCAAGAGGCACTAGGTGACCAAGATAAAGATTGGGCACCGAGATAGAAGCAAGATAGTATGCAAGAAATGCACCGAGTATCTTCGTGGGTGGAGCAAGGGCCAGAAGACGGCTCTGAAGTTTGGAATTCCCATGGTCTGGAGAGAGCCTACCAACCATGTAACAGATTGTTACTTCTGCGCCGTAAATGTGAATGGTATAAACAGAAACAACCGGAACAGCCTGATATATCCAAATCTGCAGTCAGCACATCGTCCTGTAGCCCATTCTGAAGACATTCCAGTACCCGTGTTTACCGAACAAGAATCCCCCATCCTCAGTGTTTCTGATGATGAGGAAGATTATGTGGTTGAAGAAAGTGGTGCTCTAGAATATTTCACGCAAATAGAGCTAAATGATCTCGTTCGCGATCTCAACCTCTCAAAGTCATCTGCCGATTTATTGGCATCCAGATTGAAGGAAAAAAAACTGTCTCTTCAAGGGAGTTCGCATCACCTTCTACCGCAACAGACATCAAGACTACCTACAATATTTCTGTGAAGAGAAGGACCTGGTGTACTGTAATGACATTGCACGCCGTCTGTACAAGCTCGGAGTGGCACAATACGACCCCCAACATTGGAGGCTGTTCATCGACAGCAGCAAGCTCTCACTGAAATGGGTTTTGCTGCACTATGGCATCCTGTATGCCTCTGTACCACTGGCGCACTCAACTACACTGAAGGAGAAGAATGAATCCGTGAAATATGTTCTGGAGAAAATTCGTTATGATCACCATCAGTGGTACATTTGTGTGGATTTGAAAATGGTGAACATTTTGTTGGGACAACAATCAGGGTTCACCAAGTACCCCTGTTTCCTGTGCATGTGGGACAGTAGGGACAGGGCTCATCGTTACACAATGAAGGACTGACCTCCTAGGGAGGACTTGGTAACCAGCAGATCGAACAACATCATCAACAACCCTCTCGTGGAAAGAAACAAGATCGTCTTCCCTCCATTGCACATCAAGCTTGGGTTGATGAAGCAATTCACCAAAGCCCTAGACAAAGATGGCGAGTGTTTCATGTACTTGTGCGAGGTTTTTTCCGGAATGACCACTGAGAAGCTGAAAGCTGGCATCTTTGATGGGCCACAAATTCGTCATTTCATCAGAGATACACAGTTCGAAACACACATGAATGAAGTAGAACTGGAAGCATAGAGGGCTTTTATTGTAGTTGTAAAAATCTTTCTCGGCAACAAGAAGGCCACTAACTACGTTGAACTGGTAAACAATATGCTGACTGCTTTCAGAAACCTCGGATGCAACATGAGCATCAAAATGCATGCTTTTCTCACACTTGGATCACTTTCCTAACAACCTTGGCTCCATGAGTGATTAACAGGGAAAGCATTTTCATCAGAAGATCAAGGAAATGGAGAACAGTTGTCAAGGTCGCTGGAATCCAGTAATGATGGCAGATTACTGTGGGAATATCCATAGAAACATCCCTGCTGTTGGCTCCCTTAAACAGTGGACTATTTAAACATTTTCCTGTCTATTAGTCCACAATTAACTTTTAAACATTTTTTCAGTTTAGATACGTACATTTTATTCGGTTCAGTTTACAATAATTTTGTAGCATATTGTCTGTTCTTCAATTCAACTTCACCTGATGTACAGAAACAGATGTTATATTCGGGTTCCTGGAGGTCGAAATATCTTAAATTCATTAAAACATTTCAGACCATTTCATAAAAGTTTTTTTTGTTGACCAATGTTATCGTGTTTGACAGAAGTGTTTTGGGCACACCAATATGACGGACTGGCGTCTCTTGCGGAACATGGCAGAGGTTGGTAATGCTACTACCTCCATGTAGTAATAGCTCCATGATTCAAACAAAAGATTCGTGCTGTGTTCACGTGGTTCATGACGCAAACTGGTGCTGCGCAGAATGAGCAAAAATTGGTACACTGGTGTAACTCATGCATAACTTTCCACCATGTTTGGAATGTTGACATCAGTGCTTCCTGCGAGCTTTTGCCTTCAACTGTAATTACGCGTCGATGCCTGCGCAGTCACTTATGCGAACGTATTGCACTTATGCGTCGTATATATCTTATGCGAAATGGTACACGAGCGCTCTTGCCAACGCGCGTTATCTTGACTTACCTTGTAGCTTGAGCGTCTTTCTTAACGCATGTCGATAAGTGCGCTCATGTGCCGTTTTGCATGATCGCGACATCTAGCGGCACATATCAAGCAGTGCTTGATCCGGTCGCGATGTAAGACATCTAACGGCACGATCGAGAAAGATGCGAAATGCCCTGACATATTCCATCGTGAAGACGGGCCTTGACGCGCCAGGTTACAAAAATCTAAGTTTAACAACGATGCCAACCGCAAGATGGCCATTCTAGCATACATACAAGGGGTCATTGACGAAATTGTCAAACCTTTAATAACTAACTTAAGGCCGAAGACGTCAGCTTCGTCGACGCGCGTTGATGCCTGCACACAAGTCACTTAACGCCCGTCGTAGATTAACACTCTTGGGCGAAACGGCACACGAGCGTTCTTGCCAACGCGCGTTATCTTGACTTACGTTGAAGCTTGAACGTCTTGCTTAACGCACGTCGCCAAGAGCGCTCATGCGCCGTTTCCCATAAGATGGTGTTAATTTACGATCCGCGTTAAGTGATTCGTGTGGTCAGGTGTCAGCGTTAAGTGACGTGCGTCAACGCAACGCTTGTGACACAGGATTTAAAAATTCAAGTTAATGACACCGATTAATTAAAAAAATAGAATCTTGGAAATTTTTGAAAATTCAGAGTTTAATGAAAAATCAGACCTGCGCCGATGTAGCCATAAAATACTGAAAGTCTTCAGAGTTTCATGTAAAGCAGTGTTGCTCTTGGGCGATCCTGCTTTCTTATAATTAAAGAAGCACAATATCAAACAATCAATATTCTCTTTCTGAACATTTGTAACTTTACATACTTAGCACAAGGCATCTACTACATAAACACATACCACTGCAAATAAACTCTTCCTAAGTCTTTTATATGATGCTTATATTTCTTAGCAGCCTTGATACACACCTTAATGGGACTCAGGCATAGCCATTATACTCCACATCAAACAAAAATTGTTGGAATTCCTGTTCTGTTACTTCTGGTTTAGAAGTATTATCATAATTGTTAATTCAAAAAAATAGTAGATATAATTGATCATATTCAAGATTTTTCTAAGTATCAACAAATTTATTTTATCAATGATATAAATCACAGTACAAGCAAACCATTTCAAGACCTTCGACGTCCATCGAAAAATCAGACAAAGATACTACTTATCGATTACTTTCACTCAACAGGTCACATGACATTGAAAATTTAAATTTTGACAATTTTTCAAAGTTGGACATACAATAAAATTAAACGACATTTTGCAGCAACCGAACGCATGATAAAAGTGTCTAAAACGTTGGCTGAAGAAAATGGAATTTTGTCCAGAACTGAAGTAAATTCGGTACGGCATTAAAACTGTGCATTGTGACGAAAGTTCAGGAATTCTATGGTACGCGAGTACTTGTATTTAAAGTGAGTTTTGAGGGACCAGAAAATTTCAAAATGTCAGTCAAAACCTGAGTCAAGAATCCGTCATTTAATTATTTATAAATATATTAATATTATTTATATATTAATACACATAAATATTATTATTTATAAATTCAATCATGAAGGTTCACCACCTCAAGAAGTACGTAAATTACTGCTTCATCCAAAAAAAACAGACGATCAGTAACGCAAAAAACGTGTCTTTTGCAGCAATCTATTGCACACTGGTGCGAAAAATATTAATATCTTTTAAAGTTACTGAGATCCCACTTTGATTTTTCTGGGCTTATTATCAATACTTTAGTGCGTTTATAAATATTTTTTTAAAATTTTTAGCTCATCGAGTTTACAAGAATATTCAATTTTCAAAATTTCAGTTTTTTAAAAAAAATTGAAAATTCAAAAAATTAAATATTTAGCAAAATCTTAAAAATTAAACATGTTTTTAAGTTTCGAATGGAATTTGAATGGAATTTCTATAATAGGTGTATTCAAATGTATGATATTTTTAAGTTAGTGATGCGCGTCATTTTTAGCAAATTTCATTATACAATATTTCCGAAAATAATAAAGTTAGAAAAAAATAAAAATACACGTGTTCACTTATTTGATCCATATAATCAACAGAAAAAAATAGAAAATAAATAAAAATATGAAGGTCAAATTTTGGTCTTTTTTGTGCGATTTGACGTGGAATGGCTAATATAACATTTTAGTAGTAAACGAATAAAATATTCAAGGAGAATGTAATTATAACTTTAAAGATTCGGTTAGTAAATACAAATCTTTAGGTGATTTGGAGGCCATTTTCTCCACGTTTCGTATAACTTACCGTATTATAGAGATTTGTTTCGTTGTGGGGAAAGAATGGGGAACTTAAATGGACGGGGAAGTGTTTGGGGAAATTACTTTCATCCGGAGACGAAATAGAAATATTATTCTATATTAATTAAAAAGAACCAATAGACGTCATTCTCTAATTTTGTGAATCAAAAAGAGAAAAATAAACGACAGGCATAGAAAAAGAAAAAAACACGAGAAAAATGAAGATAGGATAGGGCTTGGAGTAACTCGATGAATGCTTGATTAGAATTATTTGAATTTAAGACGACAGAAAATGGAATGGATACCTCGTCATTTGCCTGCATTTGTAGAGTATTTTTCGTTTCAGAGTTGGGGAATTTTATCTCTTTGGAGTGGTTATTTGGCTTCCGTTCTAGTGGTGGGGAAAGAACTCGTAACACATCTGGCAACCCTGTGTCATATATACGTCCGGAAGGTTTCCGTGATGTAAAAAGTATTGCTCTGTAGAGAACATAAAACACTTCTTTTGAAAAAGTCACTTGTTGTCGATTCACATATGAAATACTCGTAGAGAACATTGATCATACAGAGACAAATCACGATAAGGACGCCTAGTATGACAACGTTGGGAAAGGAAATGGTTTGATAAATAGTTAATAGAAGAATTGGGGTAAAATTCGTGGTGGCAGTGGGGATATTGTGGTATTCCACGGTATTCATACAGGGTTGAGGAGGTATCAACCACAAAGTACGTATATTACAATATAAATACAATATTTCTATCGTTTTCTATATTTCAGTAGTATACGTACCTTTTACGGCTTTCATACGCAACCAATCTTGATAAATGAGGTCTCTAAAGAAAGAGAATTTCACGTAGACTAATTGCACTTTGACTTTAAAAATATGAAGGAATTGTTGAAAAAAATGCATATATAATTGGGTTTTTATTTCTTGGCGCGTGGGGTCTTGTCTTCATGATTGAAGATGGGGGGGTGTCAATAAAATGGAATATCTCACGGTATTTCGCGTCGTTCTCGATTGTACCGCCAGAAGTCGCATGATCGCCAGCACTGCTCGATACAGTCGCGATCATGCGACTTTGGCAGCACGACGGGGAACGACGCGAAATACCGCGAGATATTCCATCCTGAAGACAGGACCCCACGCGCCAAGAAATAAAAACCCACGTACAAATATTCACGTCAATTTCGTCCAAGTACAAATATTCACGTCCAACTCGCCAAAATCTATACAGTTGACTAACTCTTAAACGAAGCGTCCTAGAGCCTTAAACATTGGAATTTTGTGGCCAAGGTCTCAAAGAAACGTTTCCATTATAAATTTAAAGAATGGGATATTATTAGGCATTCTATTACATTTTGGGGGGTTTATCGATATTGTCCAATACCACCTACATAAGGTCTTGGCGCTGGAGGGCAGCTTTGTAACGTCACGCTTAGAAGGCTTATATTCCTCCATCTTGGGTTTAACCTTCTGCGTACACCGTGGTTTGCGCAGACTGACTAGGTTCATTTGCATAATCATTAATTTAAGATTCGCTCTCGCGGCAGCTAGAAATATTAATAGTGGCTTGATACTGATGAAGATTTTTTTTATGCATGCAGTGCAAACGTTCATTTCCCGTTTCTGCAAGGTCTGTGTACCCAATTGAAGAAGGAACGATATAAGTCATTTAAGTGAAATAATTGTTATACCTTGTTTATCCTGCTTCTTTTATTTCTTTGATGGTGGGTTCAGTTCATTTTGATGAAAGTGAATTTCTCTATCCCTTATTTATGAAGAAAAGTCACGAAAAGAGCTACTTGTCACCTATGGGACGACCGAGACTCAAGAAAGGGCAATCCCCACGAAATTGCCACGGTGTTCTGCGTGTGAATACAAAAGAAAGCAAAAGGCTCAAGAAAATTTGTGAAGGGCAATATCAGAGTTCAGAAACTAAATCTAAACGATGGGAACATCTTTTGATGTGCTTCGTCAAAAAGAAGAAAGAAACATTATTGGAAAAGAATGGACGATTGTATACAGTTAAGAGTGAAGACTGTCTTGTAAGGATTGGTTTCTGTTTTACTTGTGCCAATATTTTCGTTATCAGCAGGAATTTAGTGAAACTTTCAAGTCAGCGTGTCCAGGTCATGATACTGCATCGAAAAAGCTCGGAAATAATTCTTTCTCTAATGTGATTAGTAACTACAACAAATTAATTTATATCTTGGACAAGTTGAAGCATTTGCAAGAGAACCAGGACTATTCTCGCAGTACATTCAGTGCCGTAAATGCTGAATTGAGCAGGCCGCGGAGCAAAACAAGTGCCCGGACGCAACGGCAAGCGTACAGTGTTCTAATGATGGTACGGAGTGTGGGGGGAAGGTTCTCTCAATAATTACGTTTTTGAATGGTAATTATCATTTAAATGTTTATGATTCAATAAAAATATGAAAAATTAAAAAATAGAACGTAGATTACTATACAACTCAAAGCAATATCAGATCCTGTTTGTCGTAACCAGTACTGTAATGGCAAATACAAATAGGGTGGTAGTGGTCACGTGGAAGAATTTGGACTCCAGTCTTGATTATTTCATGTACAGTTTTGTTTGAGAAAGTTGTTAATCCGCGAGATTTTCAGTACCTCTTCCATAATTTATCTGATAAATCCTTTACTCATCTAATAATTGCACGCTATCTGTCAATTCTAGGAAATTGTTTTAATCTCGCGGAAATCTCAGGGATGCAAAGCCGCGTAATGCCTCTGTACCTTTTAACATACTGCAGTTCTTTTGAACACACCATTTGCGCGGAGAAACGAGGAAATGCTCCGCGCAGAAGAAGAAGCCGCCGTCTGCAGTGTCGTAGCGGTAGGTTTGAATGAATGATTAATGAAACTGGTCGGTTTTCCGCGCTACAACGGCGGGTGTCGCCAGATTGTGGGGCTGTGGCAGTCGCGCGCTTCCTGTCGCCTGCGTAGAACTCAAAGCGCATTCTCTTGCGGAATATAAAGCCTGAAACAATCGCGCCGCCGCCAGTTGTAGCCCACGCAAGACACGGCCTTTGTTTCTGCAGTGAAACTGAGTGGCTTGAGACCATCAGTAAGGTCCCCATTCCAGCACTTCAGGAGAGACTTCTTCGATTATGATCTTTGACGGATTTTTTCACGCTGCCTAGTGTTTGAATGTGACATTAAGGTAATACATTCTTTCCAGGCCGTTGTATTTCCTACAACAGAGGTTAAAGTTCACAATAACCGAGTCTTAAGCTTATTTGTAATATAAGTGGAACGGGACTAGTGACTTAAGTTCACTACAACCAGGGTCGACTGTACACTATAATAGAGAAGCATAGCTAGGTCCACTAGTAATGAAATAAAACGTCGGAACTTATTATTTTAAACTTACTTGTAGCAGCATAAATCGTGTGACAGTACTCCGTAAAACTCCATTAGGTGGACGATCGACCAACAAGTCGATTATGTGGTGAATCGACCAGCAGGTCGATTATGTGGAGAATGGACCAGCACGTCGATGATGTGGAGGATCGGCCAGCAAATCGATTAAATGGAGGATCGACCAGCAAGTTCATTATTTGTAAGATCAACCAGCAAGTCGATTATGTGGATAATCAACAAGTAAGTCGATTATGTTTATGACCGATTATGGGGATGATCGACCTGCAAGTCGAAGTAAGGGATCCACCAGCAAGTCGATTAAGTGAAAGTCCATCAGCAAGTCGATTATGTGGATCATCGACCTGCAAGTCGATGAAGTGAGGGATTCACCAGCAAGTCGATTAAGTGAATGTAATGCATGAATAAAAGAAAATGTTGTTACCTACGTATGACGTAGGTAACAAAAGTGTCCGTGCACTCTCGGCAGCTCTCACAAGACGTTTCACCTGCATTGCAGCTGCCTTGACTAATTAGCCAAATCGAATTTTTATTTCATTTCAACAAGTTTCTAGCATAAACAACTAATTGCAATTTCTTTGTCTTTTCATTCAGAAATGATTAAAAGCCAAAATAAATTAAAATTATAACTGTTGTTCCGTGACGTAACAATGACGTCAACTTATGTGCGTTAATACTTTAGTAACATCACAGAAATAAGACTTTAGATTCAGTTACAAATACTGAATTGTTTCCCTTTATTAGGCACACCAGCTCCTGTAACAAAATTGCCCCACCATTCCTAAAAACTCTTGTTTGTCTCTTACCCCACCCTTGCTTGTTCTTCAGTATTCAGTACACCATTGGTGCAAGAGCCAGGAGCCTTGATTCTCACAATTTTTCAAATCACGTAACTTGGAATGTCTCCAATTAAGTCAGAAACCTCATCTTTCTGTTGTTTCATATCTAATTTCTGGTTTGATTAACCTTTTTTTAAAAAAATTGAAATGTTTGTACTTTTTCAATAACTATTTAACTGAATTTGTGGGTTTTTGGTTCTACAACTTGTTTCCCTAAAATTAATTTATTAAACTAATACTATTTATGTCTCCAAACTGATGACAATTGTTAATTTACATACGTATTATCAGACTATGGTACATTCAGTAATGCTACTTTTCCAAGCAGTAGGATTTAGCATACAGTAATGTTTATTTACACCATATTTGAGTATCAACAAAAAATTCTAAACAACACATCTGGATATGTTTCTTCTAGTCTTTCCACAGTACTCCCCACATCATTGAACACACTTTAAACATCTCACTATAAAGGTTAGAAAACAAAAAACAAACATCAGGGTCATATAAACTTTACGTTTTTAATGGCACAACCCATACATTCTTCTACAATATCCATATGTAACATTCTATTGTAGTATCCATTTTCACTTATTAAACTACTGTAGATCTAGAAATAGGGTGATTGATGTTTAATGAATAAATAAACAGAAAAGGCTGATCAAATTAGATTTATTACTATTATTCAACAAATTCAATTTCATTAGTAATTTCAAAAGAATCACACTACAAGCAAATAACTTACAATGGCAGGTTTTATTGGAAGATAATAAACTGAAAATCAGTAAATACATGTATTGAAAAAAAATGCATAGACATGTTATTCTTATGTACACTTTACCAGTATGGTCTTCCATTTTACAGGGTCCTGAAAAAAACAAGGGACCTGGGGCAGGATATTACGGGGCCCCTTTTTCCAAACAAAATTTTATCTCCCAAAGTAATGCAACAGCAGTTCATTAAAAAACACATTTTGTATGCTTTGAATGAAACAAAATTTCAGGGCCCCAATTAAGTCACCCCAGCTGCCTTCCCCTTCTGGGCGCCACTGTTATACAATACTAAATAATTCTAGGAATAGTTAATGGATGTTGGTTACATAATTAAACTCCAGTTACTCGATTAAACTCAAGTCTAGAAATAGTCATTCATGTACATTATTTACAACACTTTGTCAGATGACATTAAACGATTTAAATAAATACAAAAGTTTAAGTCCCATGTAACTTATTTTCTGCTGCATAACAGTTTATATACAATTAGAGACCATGCTGGGCATCAAAAAGGAATTAATATTAATTTTAACAATGATATTTAATGTATTATTTACCATTTGAACTGTATAATTCTAAACAACCTGTAACAAGTATTGTACCTCAGCTTCTGGGTCTATGACCCCCATCTCAATCAGGATTTTCGTCCAGTTTCTCTGAACCCTTGAGCAAATGCTGAGATGGTCCATAGTTTTGCTTCTGGACATAAATGTAACTTCATTATCTGTGCGCGTCTTCTAGAATTCTGTTATCCAAGTTGTTGTGGCAGAACTATATTCCTCCACAACGGCGATGATAAAGGATAAGAACCCAAATCGATAGCAGATTTCTTTGAAAATATATTACATCGGGGCGAATATTTTGTAAACAATTCTTGCTTGTCTTAGACTTCAACTTGTATTTGGTTTAGGAGAGGGATCCCAGAATTGAGAAAATGAGCACAGAATACACTTTTTCTCATAGCCCGTCACACACAGTTTTTAACGTTTTTTGACGTCAAATAAAAAAAATAAAGCCATTTCTAGGTATAGTTGATGGGTGCTGGTCACTTAATTAAAGTCCAGTGACTCAATTAAACTCAAGTGACCAACACCAATTAACTATTCCTAGAATTAATAATGGCGGTGTGAATTAAAAACTACTAAATATAATGTTCATAAAATTGAGACAGTCTTTCATTTCTTCACATTCACATTTTTATCATAATAAGTAATAGTAACTTCTCTTACACATTTTAAAAGACAATTAATGTACTGTAACAAATTCTAAATATCACTCAAGTTCATCATTCGATATTTTAAATTTCGTTTAATAGCCACTGCCTGTACCATTTTACCATGGTTTTAAATTTCGATCAACGTAATTTACCCATTTCATTTCCTTTCCATTCGCCTTTCATGGAGTGTGGTTAAATGAAAATCCTAGAGAATGCAAGTCTGGCCTATTATTCCTAAGAGTAGCTACCTAGCCATACCAACTTCACCTGAAACACCTGGGATTCTAGTAACGTTGGGACTTTCATTAAGATTCAAGTTTAATTCCGAATTAACGTAGGCGGCTCAAGTTCATTTTCAAGGTCTCCGCACTACTCGGTCTCGCGATGCCAGTGACCTTCTCTTTTCTTACACAACTAGAAATCGTCCACATTTCATGTCGCAATTGGGAGAGGAATTAGGGTAGATACACAAAGACGCGTATGTTCACAATGCAGTAACTAAGGTTTGTAGGATTTATAAGGTGATTAGGGAAGTATGCGTGCGAATTACACAACAGATATACGGTCTAAACAAGCTACTCATTTATTAAAAAGTATTGTATTTCAGAATACCACTGGATAATATCTTTCTTGAATAAGACTGCAAGTAATTGCAACGAATTGCCTGTAATAATTAGAGCCTGGATGTTTATGACATGTCATATTTTTTCTTTAAATCCGTATTTTCCATGGGCAATGTAAGTTACGCATAATTTTATTCACAATAACTAAAATTATACAATTTCCCTATAATGTATAGTGCAATATTATTTCTATACTTATTCCCCCTACTCCTACTTGCCCTCACGTTCTGGTGCCAATGCAACTGTTCCTCCTACCACTACTCAGTTTATCAATACAATTATTGCATAAATTTGTTTGGGTCGTGGGTCATGGACGGTCCCGTACGGGAATACCTGTAAACAACGTTTAATATGGCAACATGCACAGGACTACTAAATACTGGAATGATAACATGTTTTCAGAACAGGAAAGAAAGAACTTTAATTCTTTTCTTTGGTTGCTCACGGCAACAATGCAACAATACGTGAATATTCCCTCAAGCTTGGCAACATTATTTGGACACGAAATTACCATTAATTACATTACATGAAATTTCAATTAATCAAATTACGTGAGATTACCATCAATCCAGTTACAAGAAATTACCATTAATCAGCTGATTTGCAATTGTTTTATGTTAAGGAATTCCTTTACGAAAAAAACCAATATCATTAACAAACTCTTCTTATACGTACGTATTTGCCAAATACAACAATGAAAATGTAAAGAAAACAATACTAAATTTTATATTGCCGGCTGACAAACAATTACGTTCGTTCTGTTTTAAAATTTCGAAAATTCCACTATTCTTGCCAATGTTTATTTAATTTATTTGAATGTACGCGAGCACAGATCTTATTTTAAATAATTACGCTGCGAATGCGAAACTTCCCTGTTGCTGCGTCGTCGAAAACAGCGCCGTTGCCAGTTCGGTCGTTCTATGCGCGCTCACTCGCACGCGCCGACGTACTCGCGCGCTCCAATCTTGCACGGGCCGGTTTCCTTCAAAATAATTCTCCCCAGGAATTCCATAAATTGTCTGATCACCTCGAACCACAAATTCACAAATAAATAATACTTCTTTCTTCTAATTGGCTCACTGCATCAACAAAACCGCGCTGTCAAAAAATGTCTAGTCCGAAATATTTTACAAATTATGAGTTCGTCAAACGTGGACACGATGTCTCTCTTACTGCTGACTAGAAAGAACTCTACTAAAACCATCTCGATTTAACATGTTACCTCGGAATATAAAAATGCCGGCGAAAATCCATTTTCACCTTTTCATTGTTGTTCCATAATTTTACTAAAAAGTCCAATATTACTTATTTTGACATGTTTCCGCGTTTATTCATTACGGCTTCTTCCCAATGTTAAGATTTTCTTGTCCAAACAGATGTTTTCGATTTATTTACGTCGAAAATGGCTAATTTCTCTGTCGATATTACACATGAATTAGTCGCTTGTTTTTGGTATCATTAATTTGTAATATTTCTTTATTTCGAAAATTCAATGTTCTATAAACTCTTTAGATCATTTATAAATTTTGTTAAATTTATACCATGACGATTCACAACGCCCTTCGTTGCCTAATTAGCATTTCTTCATAAAATTTGGTAATCAAGTTACTATATTCGACATGTTCGACTGGGTTTTTTCTCTAAAATTTTTGATTCCAATTTTAAGCGAACCCGTCGTCCGATCGCGTTCAAATAAAAACCATAATGTACTTTTAATTATTCTCTAACTAACTGGATGGTCAGATTTTTCCCCAAAATTATCGAATTCATTGTGTTCTCCAGAATTGCCGAAATACTCTTTCCGCGGCGCGCTGTTCTTTTGTCTTGCTCAGATCGATTCATAATACACGTTGTTTGTTTCATTGACTATAGCTCAATAAATATTTACTCTTTGTCCACAATTGTTTTGGGGGAATGTCTAATAAAATGAAATCATTACAATAGTCATATTTTGTTTTTAACTATTGTGTCTTTTTCAGTTCATACTTCAGTCATATGTTTCCAAGCACTTTCGAATATTTTGTCATATTTTTATGTTTTTGATTCCATTTTGGCATTAATTGGGGTACATGCAAGATCAGTCAAGCGAAGAAAGAGAGGATAGTAATGGAAGAAACAAGAAAAGTGGGGTCAATCACAGCAGTGAGAAATCAAATAGTCCAGTACGTAGGGTAATGAACAAATCGTGCAGAAATTGTTACAAAAGGCATGCGATTGATTGATTGATTGAATAGGGTTTAAAGGGCGCTTCGACTGCTGTGGTCATTGGCGCCCATGCCAGAGTATTTGGAGAAAAGAATATTCAGTGTTGCATATGTAACTTACTCACTGTTTAAAAGCATGTAAAAAGCTAAAGCTAAAGCTAAAGCATGTAAGCAGCTAAAAAGGAGGCTCGAATTCTGCATCAAGTATACATGTAGAAATGGCAGAAGGAAAATAGAAAAAGGGCGCGTAAAATTTATCTTAAAACGTAAAATTGGCTGTAAAGGGGCCAAAAAACAACATAAAACATTGTTCTTTCAAATAAAATTATATATTCTGCTTTCTCTCAAAAACAAAAAAGTTTTGAGAGCGCAGAATCGTCATCCCGAGCACCACTTGTAGCGAGTTGCCCAGGTCATGTCTTCGTCGACTGCCAACAAATTTCCTACAGTACAGCAGGACGTGTTCCACGGAAAGAACAGTCTGGCACGAGTCACAGATGGGGGGAGTTTCATTCGAAGAATGAAACCGTGAGAGAAATGGCAGTGTCCGATACGAAGACGGGTTAAAATAACTTCCTCGCGTCTACAGGACCGTGATGAGGAGCGCCAGGGATACACAGAATTCTTTATCGCACTTAGTTTGAAAGTGCTATTGTGCCACTCTGTTTGCCACGCTCTAAGCACGGATCGTTTCAAGAAAGCCTGAACATCGGATAATGGCACAGAAGGGATGTCGATACGAGTTTTACGAGTCGCTGATTTCGCCGCCTGGTCGGCCAGTTCGTTCCCTCTGATACTCACGTGGCCTGGGACCCAACTAAGTACAGGTCATAGCGGCGGGACAGAAGACGATGAATCAGGCTTTGAACGGATAAAGTCAGGTAGTCTGACGAAGGACGGGAGACAGCTTGAAGAGAGCTGAGAGAATCGGAACATAACTACTCGCCGCAACGTCGCTGATTCAATGTATTTTAGGGCCTCAAAGATTGCACACATTTCGGCAGTGAAAATACTGCATTTGGAGTGAAGCCGAAATGATTTGGTGGCCCTGATACAGTAAAAACCACAAGCCACCGCGTCGCTGCACGATGAACCATCCGTGTATAAGAATAAATGATCCGGATAGGATTCTCTCATATCCAGAAACTGCTTCTGGTAAACCAGAGGACTAGTAGTTTGTTTGGGTAAATGGGAGAGTCTGAAGTCAATACTAGGAAGGAGGAGTTTCCAAGGGGGATCCGGTCACTTGTGGGTCTCACAGGGGTGGGAAGTTCTACATTTAATTCCCGGAGAAGATTTCGTAATCTAATACCTGGGGGATGGGGTAACGAAGTTCGAAGATTGTACGAGGACTCATACTTTGGGTGGATGATTATACGACGACAAGGGTGGTCACCAGTCCCGACACTTTAGCCCCATAAGAGGCTAATAAAATATCTCGCCTTCGGCTCAGAGATGGTTCTCCAGCTTCGGCCAAGAGGCATTCGATGCGACTCGTGGCGGTAGGCGCCTGTACTAATTCTTATACCGGCGTTGTGAATGGTATTTAATGGCCGGAGGGTTGATGGTGACGCTGACCCATATACAATACATCCATAATCCAAAATAGAGCGGATGAGGGTTCTATACAAACGCAAGAGACACACACGGTCAGCTCCCCAAGAGCTGCCTGTAAGGGTGCGGAGGAGGTTCAGAGGTGAGACACATCGGTTCTTCAGTTACGTATATGATTTCGCCAAGTTAGGCTCTTATCGAAAGTAAGCCCAAGGAAAGTTGCAGAGTCCACAAAAGGTAGAAGATGGCTTCCAAGAAAAAGATCGGGGTGGTTATGAAGATGATAAATCCTGCAGAAGTGCATACAGCTAGTTTTTGATGCGGAGAATTTAAAACCTGTCGCATCACTCCATTGCTGCAATTTGTTGAGGACAAGTTGTAATTGTCTCTCTATCACTTGAATACTCTGGAAGAGCAGAAAATGGCAAAGTCGTCAACGAAGAGCGATGCTTTCACCGGCTCTCGGATTATCGACGCTATACTATTGATAGCGATGGCAAACAGAGTGACACTCAGAATTGAGCCCTGAGGGACCCCGTTTTCTAAATGGTGGCTGGCGGATAACCTGTCACCAAGGCGAACGCGGAAGTATCTTGAGGAAAGAAAGGCTACTAAAAAAGGGGGAGCCGGCCCCTAAGACCCCAAGAATGGATGGTGCGAAGAATGCCGTACCTCCAGGTAGTATCATAAGCTTTCTCTATATCAAAGAAAATTGCTACCAGGTGTTGACGTAGCACGAAAGCAGTGGAGATCTGTGTGGTAAGGGTGACAAGGTGGTCCATGGTTGACCTGTTCTTCCTGAAACCACATTGGATGGGGGTAAGTAGGGTTCTCTGCTCCAGGTGCCAGACCAAACGCGTATTCACCATTCGCTCCAGAAGTTTGCATATACAGCTTGTGAGCGAGATTGACGGTAGGTTGACGGCTTTGTCCTGTCCTTTCCTTCTTTAGGAATAGGAATAATAATCGCTTCGCGCCAGGTTCTAGGGAAGGTATGTTCCATCCAAATCTTGTTGAAGATACGGAGGAGAAAGATACGTGCCTCTTCCGGCAGGTGTTTTAACATTTGGTTGTGTATCTGGTCTGGTCCTGCAGCAGAATCTTTCCCACGGGTGAGCGCACAGGAAAATTCATCCATGGAGAAAGGGGCGTTATAATCTTCCTCCAGGCAGGTAGAGAAGTCCAATCTACATTTCTCCATTCTACTCTTATTT
>JAHLJT010005437.1:70318465-70465314 GCA_031308135.1 Acheta domesticus
CTCCACTCCCCCATTCTTCTATTCTTCCCTCTCAACCTCTCTACCCATCTTTGTCCTACCCATCTTATCACTTCATGCCTACTTTTCCATTCTAAGCACCCCTTTATCCTACGCTCTCCAATCACTCACACCCAAATTTCCATCAGGCATTATAGGCCCATTGTGACAGGCCTACGGATGCATCATTTTAATTTTATACATAGATCCTGAGGCAGTGGCTTGCAAAGTGGGAGTGGTGCACACCACCTCAGTGACAACCAACAACTTTTTGTTAATTACAAAACTTCAACTTCAATTTTTTTTAAATCAATGAGAAATGTTTGAAGAATGTAATCTAATGCTGCACCAAAAATGGCCATTTTTCAACAGAAAAACGTCTATTGTGGGGCCCCGATTCTGAAAATGTGGATAAATTATTGTCCACATTTCTAAGTGTAGTAAATTACTTCCTCTAACTCATTGTACTCAGAATCATCCATGTTTTGTGTGTCCTCGATACCAAAAAAATGGCTGGTAGACAAAACATCTGTCTTTCAATCTGTGTGCAATGCTAGAGCCTAAACCGTTTAGACAATGTTCTCCAAAATTTATTTTCCCCTATTGACTGGCCAAATGGGAGAACCCTCCAAATTTTTATTATAGTGTTACTTTACATGAACCCTAAAATTTTCACAATTTTCTCAAAAATGGTTCCAATTTTTAACCTTTTCACAAACAGCATACCCGGTGTAGAGAATATGTAATGCTGCAACAAAAAGACACTATTTTTCAAAAGAAAAAAATTATTGTGGAGCCCTGATACCAAAAGAATGGATAAATCTTGTTCCTTAATTCTCAGAAGAACATCTCATTGTTGGGCAATGTTTCTGTGTTCTTCTTGTTCTTTTTCAATTGGTGCTACCCCGCTCATATATTTTACTCCACTCCCCTCGTCTCTTGCTTGTTTCTTCCAGTTGTTAATGTCCATAATTTGTAGGTCCTGAAGCATGTCGTTTTCCCCATCGGATTCTCGGCCTTCCTTTTTTTCAAGTTGTTGGAGTCTTCCAGCTCATATTTGTTTAGTACTTTGTTAGCATCCATTCTTTCTAAATGTCCAAGCCCAGTTATCATTCTGAATTTTACATCTCTTACGATATTTTTATGTTGTATTAAAGCTTCTGATTCATCTTTTTTTTTTCTCTCTCAGATTTGTTCATTTACTGTGGTTGGGCTGAACATTTTTCTGAGAATTTTCCTCTCAAATATTGCCATATATATCTTTTGCGCTATTTGTTTATTAAGGACCCAAATCTCACACCCCTATCCTCTTCAGACCCGGTGACAAATGCGCAATGAAATGCTGGTAGTTTTTGCACAATTATGTTGTTTGGGATGTAAGGAAGCAAATATATCAAAATATATTTATTTTACTTTCCATGTTTTGGAAATCGTTGGTGCACATATGTGTACCTCAGGTCAATACCGTAACTTTCCTACTTAAATGTTAGCTAGAAATAATCATAAACAGTTAATGGAAATCAGGATATAATCAAAGATCGAAATCTGAAAAATTATTTATTGCATACTCTTATTATTGTTATTGCAAATTCCACATTTTCCTTATTTTACGATTTTTTGAAAGGTATTTCAAAAAACAGTTACGCTTCAGCACATACAAATACACATTGCACTTCGTGGATTTTACTCTTGTTCTTGATTTGCAACCAATCTTTCTTCATTTTGTTTGCAATTTATCATCACAGAAAAAAGGTAAATGACTAATTTGATCATACCTTACTTCTTCCTACTTAACTTACTACTTGACTGGATTTCTTTCTTGGCGTACAATTTTCAGCAATGTCCTTATCATTGCTATCAACTATAACTTGTAGCTGTCTGCTGTTATTCCTCTTTTTACATAGATTAATGCCCTTATTATTTTGTTTGTCTGCTGTACAACCCAAAGCGTGGAACATACTTTTTCCCCCTTCTTGTTTCGACCGTCTTTCACATTATCCTATTAAGTGCTATCTACGCACGAGGACAGTAGTGTTAGACATTTGTTGTCTCTCCATTTTACAAGGATTTCATCACGATCATGAGGTGAAGATTATCAACAAATGAAAATTATTCCTAGTTTTGAAACCCTATCTCAGGCATTGCATCGCTGATAAGCGGAAAAACGGAGAAGTCTACTTCAATACATTTCAGCCTGTGGAATTTGAGAGTTCCTATTGTTACCTCAATTCCTACGTAATGTAAAATTTCTGATACATCAGTCGTGACATATACAGAAGAAACTTGCATATATTTCAGATTCGTCTGGTATGACACTAATTTCCAAACTTCCAATGGAAAATATTCCATGAAGGCTTCTAGAATACCTTTCGGGTCATTCCAATCTTTGTGGAGCTCCCCCATCATCAAGAATATGTCCCTTGTCAATCATACTTTTCATTTTCCACAGCATATCATTCCTGCGCTCAGGAGAAATCTTCTCTTGTAGTAGAGTCTTGAATGTTGTTTTCTGATTCAGAATCAGAACTAGTTTTTGCAGGCAAGGGTTCCTTATCAGCAAATAATTCATCATCATTACTTGAGTCCAATGATTCAACATCATTTTGATTCAGAAATTCGAATAACTGTTCTTTAGTCATCGGGTTTCCAACGGAAAAAAATGTTTCGTAAAGATATAGTCCCATAACGTCAAATGAACGTAATGACCCAGGGTGCGCGTTTGTGTACCAACAAAAACAAATGCATACAGAGCATGCAAAAATGCATTTTTTTCACTTTCCGAGATAGTAAGCTATTCCATCAACTTTATAAAATAGATACAAAACAGAAAATACGTCATCTAATGATACAATACGCTAACAAAAATACTTTCTTTCACGCCGCTGAGAACGGGCCGCCATCTTCTACAATGACTAACTTTCTTCTCTCTCGCCTAATTCAATACACAAGTGCACAGAAACCACATGCTTGGTGAAATTAAAAAGCTTGAAGGTTAATAAACCGAATCGTCTTAAGTAAAGAGAAAAAATCGAAGGTCACAACTGAAATACGTACTTAGAAATAGAGGTGCACATATGTGCACCTGTGGACTGAAGAGGCTATGTCACTACTGGTTTTTATTATTGTATTAAATATTATATTATTAAATATTGTATTATATAGATGCATGTTTTTACCTTCTGGTCAGGATTTTTGGTTTCTGGATTATGGATTGATTTTTTTGCAGCAGCGTATCTCTATAGAGGTACTATGATATGAGAGAGCAAATTACTACCTAATATGCTGCCTCACCAACAGCAATATTGAGAAAGCAATTAACCCAATTATTGTGAGTATAGTTTCCAGAGTTCCAAACCACCCTAATGTACAATCCTAGAATACAATTACTAATATAAAGCAAATTTGATAGATTCACAATAAGATGATCTTCGAGTTCTCCCATTGACATTAAATAAATCATCTTTCATCTTAATATTTATTTGCAACATTATATTTTTTTTTAATACTAGTGTTCAGTATAAAAAGGTACAATTCTTTATACAATAAGTCAGTCTCCTTTAACTTTTTACCTCATTTTAAATAAAATTTGATAGCTGAGGAAATAAAATAGCTTTTTACGATTCTTGTTATTGAGTTATTAACAATTCCAAATCCAGTTGAAATAATATCACTATTCATGAAAGTTAATGAACTCACTGACTTTCATTTTACAAAAAACAGTTCATCATGAATTGCGTATAGCTGTCTAGATAATGTCATGGCATGTCTTAATGTGTCATCATCAAATATTCCATTATTTGAGAATTGTGCTCAACTCTATGCAACTCTCCACAACTAAGTAATTCTCCTTGAGCAATTTCTAATGCATAATCCCATTCATTCTCTTTTCAAATATCAACACATTTGCAATAGTTTCAATTTTAAAAATGTACTTCAGTCATGTGCCAAAATACAAGGCATTTCTCTATTTTTATTATAGATTGGTCTTTTAAACATCTCAATTATCACTTCTTCAAAATATTTGGAAGCAATCTTCAAGCACATTCATTACAAGAAAAACGAATCTGTCAAAAATTAACTCAAAGAATACCACATATTAAACAAATACAGTAAAACTTACTCAACAGAGAATGTGTGTAATGTGTAAATTTGTTGAATGTGAATAGAACAGTTGTCCTTGGAAGAAAAAAGGGTTGCAAAATGCACAGTTTGAGACACTGAAACACAAAGAGAATTGTGGGTAGCAAGCAAATTATCAAATTAAGAGATTACAAAGGAAAGCAACAAAAAGGTAAATAAAATAATGTGGTGGGTTCCATAATACTTTTTTTGTGCTGGAGTATTTCTCGAGCAATTTTGCTTCATTTGTATAATTGTCTGCCAAAGGTGGAAAAAAAAATTAGTCCCTTGAATTTTTTCACTGGTGAAGTTTTACTGTATTAATTACCAACTTCTACATTGTATTAGGTATGTAAATAAGAATAATCACAATTATGTACTCTCATATTACTGACCATTGTCCTTTAAGTTGAGAGACAGTGACTGGATATAATTTATCATGATTTGATATGACAAGAATTTTATTAAAAAAATTAAGACATAAAATATATTTATTTCAGATTTCAAGAAGTCTTCTGATGAGTTAAACAACATACTTTAATAAAACAAAAAATACTGAAGAAAATGTCCAAAGACAATTTGTAAAACAACACTTGAGAATATGTGAAGGAATAGATCCTCAATAACGTAAGTTACCACCATCTTTGGAGGCGAATAGACGAATATCACTAATGATATAGAATTAAAACAGATTTTGCACAGCATGAAGCACTTCATCATATTTGATACATATTAATTTAGAGCTTCCCTGTAGGCATGAATTCTTAACAGTACAATAAGTTAGTTATACTGGCAAACAATACACCACTAGAATTTCAAGTGTTATCACACGACTTGTATCATTTCAATACAAGTTACATGATCACAACAAATCATATCTGTTCCTATCTGCGGAAATAGAGTTGGCCTGCTAACTAGTATTTTTTCTATGGTGCAATATGATGTTAGTGGTCAAAGTTGACAAAATTCAAGGGCATTATGGCACTATTACAGCCCTTAAGCATTAGCAACACACACTGCCCTCACCATTCAGAACTACTGTCTTTACCCAAATATAAGATGACCTCAAAGGCTTCTTTTATTTTTTTAACAATACTAATTATTCGATTAAAAAATAAAAATCACATATTGTTTTGTTGGAGAGATAGTTAAATCTATACAAGTAATTTTCTTGATTCTTAAAATTATCGTCATTGTTTTTGTTCCTGAAATCTTCAGCTTTACATGCACCTTTATTTCTTTTTCTGGTCTTTTCATTGTACACTGAATAACATTTTTTTTCCGCCGCCCTCAAGGAAGATTTCCACCTTGGATTTTGTATTCTTACATCTGTCATCTAAGAACATTACCCTAAGTTACCAGATTTTTTTGTCCTGGACACGCATTTGGCTTTGCAAGTTGTTTTCTTTAATAACCTTTAACTTTATTTTTTCTGGTTGTTTAAATTTTCTTGATCCATTGTATACTACGAATCCATACATCTCTCCACAAACAAGAAAAGTTACCGTTTGTGAATTAGACGCTGAGATTTTTTTTTTCTTTCTTTCTGCCCCCCCCGCCCCGCCCTTTTCTTTTCTTTTCCAATTATTCCGTTGAATGAATTTGCATGCTTCTATAATGTGCATTTTTTCATTTTAACTTGTCAAAGGAGATTCACAAGTACTAGATACATTAAATTAACAGTCCAAACAGTCTCATCGATCATCAAAATCTCTACAACGATTTTTAATCATTTCCACATTACATTTCATTAACTACAATCCCATTTTTTTGAGCTACTCTCTTTACTGACCATTTGAAATATACTGGTTTGAGTTGCCCAGCAAATCTGCGTAGGGTGCTAACAATCCATGATATAATTGTGAGGTCTTTTTCGCCTCTGCAGCTTATCGTTAAATCAGCATTCAAGTTTTGTCACAGAAAGGTACAGTAAAAATAAATCCCAACCACATTTAAATCTGCAAATATCAGTCGACCCTGTAATTTTTAGAAAGAGATATAGAGGAAAAAGCTCATCTATATTCAAGCAAATTGGTATTCTTTTTCTCTTCTGAGAACGAAATTGTGGCCAAATGCTTTTAAGAGTTCAAAACGATACAGGTTATATTGTTGCATCTAATGTACAAATTTACAAATTGCAGTGCAAAATCTGCCTAATGTAATGGAAGACCTTTTAATGTGCAAAATTCTCTGGTTGTTTCACTCTGTTTCATTCTAAGATATGTGTCATTACCTTGCTGTAATGACAAAGCATACAAAACATTTTCTTATATTTGTACAAATCATTCCATTACACCTTTTTATAATAAAAAAAAAGTTGTTTAAATAGTGCACGCGCTCATTACTACAATAAGCAAAAACGATTAAACAATCCTAAATTCATGAAAACACTGTAGTTTTTATAAATGTTTAAACAACAGAAACAACATATAACACACAAATAAAAGAAACAAAAATATACCAAAAGTTTTTTATCTGCCATATGATGGATTTTGTAGCTGCTTTGATGTTTGTTTTTATTGTACCAGGAGCTTTTTCCCATAGGACCCACTGTAACAGAACAGAGGAAAATTCTGAGCATGTCACAAATGAAAGAAATCAGGTTTTCCTGACATTTACTCAAACACCACAGTGACCCATACTCAGTGCTGCAGCTTCAATAATACAATGAAATATGACTACATAAGAAGCATTCAAAAAGAAACCCGTTGGAGGCCTAGGAACAAAAACAGTACTCATAGGTCAGAAGTATCTGGCCCTGGTGGTTGAGACACTTGTTTCACTGTGACACAAAGGTGGAGAATTTGTATCTTGTAAATTCTTGGGGCTATACTGTGAATGCAGTTCTGCATGTACTGCTCAATGTTGACGTCAGAGGTGAATCATTTGCTCCTTAGAGCCTTTTTTAAGGCACCAAAAATGGTATAATTGCAGGGAGGAGGTCTGGGTTGCAAGAAGGGTGACCAAGAACCTCCCGCTTGAATTTCTTCTGCAGAATGCCAAGATTGTGTTGACCATATGAGGCTTTGCATTGTCTGGAGGAAATTCACATTGTCGTGGAGGAGAATGACTCCAGGGGATAGCGTGCCTGTTTGTTTCTTGCAGAAACTGAAGTGGGAGGTTCTCCTCGTCACTCCTCTATACAGTCCAACCTCTCCTCTCCCTGCCATTACGCTGCATTTTGGTCCCTTAATAAAGGCTCTGAGGAGCAAACAATTCACCTCGGACAACCATGTCAAGCTGTACATTTAGAACTCTTTCACAACAAAGAGCCCCGAGCATTTTTACGAACAGCAATTCACTGCCTTTTGTTGTGGTGCGACAAGTGCCTCAACAGCCAGGGCCAGGTACTTCTGACCTGAAGTTACTGGTTTTTGTTCCTAAGCCTCCAGCTAGTTTCTTTTGAATGCTCTTTATATGACACTGACATCCTTAAATTGACCGAAGATTTTTATTTTATACAACATGGTGTAAGTTTGAATTTTATCGATGACCTGTATTTAACAGTTAATTTGTATTCAGCAACATTTACATCATTACAATGAATCAATGATGCAAATAGTTGATGATTTCAAACAAATTGTCTGTTCAAAATAAGGTTCCCACAATAAAATTCAATAATTTCATTGCATTTATAAATGTTCCGTATTGCCTCCTACACTTGGGGTAGGCATACTACTCGGCCAGGAAATGAGATGTTGGTGGATAGGTGAAGCATGATGGGTGGGGAAGAGCCACCATTCCATAACGCAGAATAAACATCCCAGATCAAGCATGTTTTGAACCCACAGGCCTTCTTACTGTCTGCACTTAAGCTGAGCAATTTCAACATCCAGGCTGCCATATAAGACTTTATTAGATACCACAAAATAATAGTGAACTGTAATTGGGTGTATCTGCATCATTGTAAACATTTATTTCAAAATAAATAAAACACAATTGCAGCAACTAAATAGATATTTTTCTTGATCATCCTACCAGATTGTGTTCACACATTGGAACGATTTTGCCTACATTAAACTAGAAATACACTTTGCAATTTTCTTGTGACAGAGAAATAAAAGCTTTAATTTCTTGTGTCTTTTTCCCACTGATTATCAAAATGGTTTACCAATGATTTTTATAATTAACATGGCCAACAACAATATCTACAATATGTTGTTGTTTATTAACAATCTAAAATTTGTTTTGGATGAATGCCAAAACCAAATTTATTTAAAAATGACTGTGACAAAGGACAATACCAACCAGGAACTGAATCCAGTACCTTCCATTCGATGCATGATCTTACTGTCTGAGCACAGGAGTCAAATATCACTCACAATGAAAGGTTTTGGACCTTATTCAATCCAAAAAATTACTACAACCTTGTCATTTATGCAAATGGATGCAGGGAGGATTTATAAATGAATCGACATTATTTTTTAGCTACCATATGAGTCAAATTGATTTATTTGTAGCACCAATGCCTGCAATTTGATTAATGAAAATGGATCATCACAGAGAGCAATATTTAACTTCACCAGGAACCACTCATTTCCTAAAAGAATTTATATGACTTTTCCTGTTTTCCAGAGGATTTTTTAAAATTTTCACGAATAATGATTTGTAGAGTATTTCACACTATTTAAGAAAAATTAATGCAAGCATGAAACTAATTTGTCAATAGTCTATGGACAATAGAAATTGAGCAAAAAAAAAATGCCGGGCGGACTATTTTTTCTCTGAGTAATTACGTAGTTTTATAACCATCTCCAAATTTTCCCTGAGTTCCAATTATTCCTCTGCAAATGCCCTGATTTTACCCTGACTTTTCCAGAATATGAAATTTCCAGGTTTTCCAGAAAGTGGCCACCCTGGGGAACCAATTAAGGAGCTCCCATTGACGGAACGGACAACCTGTATCATCTGATAAATAAAATACTCACGTGACACCCTGGCCAGGGTCATAGTCCACGCCTGGTTGCTGAGGCCCACGCCCTCCAGTCTGCCCACTTGGGGGCCACCATCATACCCTGTGGGCCACCTTGCACGGGGGAACCATGACCTGTAAACAAATGATTTCCATTTTTAGTCTTTCATTCTTATGGTTCCTTGGCTATCCGTTAGATGCCGTGTACTAGGAATCGGTGTCAATGTTTTGGCTGCCATTCAGAGGCTTTCCTCAACACAATTCTTTTATGACCGCATATCACACTGAGAGAAGGTCGTAGAATGGCGACTGAAATGTTGGCACATGTGCCTAGGATGAAGACATAGGACATGTGCACATGTGCAGCACATGTGCCTAGGATAGACATTGTATGCACGGCGCACGACGTCCGGAAAGAAGACTCGAGGACACGATATGATACCGGAAGTGTCCCATCTATCGTCAAGCGTTGACAAAGAACAAAGAATCTCGAGTATTGATCCGCATACTTCAAGGAAACATGAATAAAGCAGGACGGCCAACTATCTACTAACCCAAATCAAGAGCGAGATTAACGCAAGACGTGCTAATTTTGAGTGAGCAATATATTCATCGAAATGACCAGATGGTTCAGTGATAAGTCTGGCACAGGCAGCGATCTGGGTACCCGATTTGAGTAACCACAGTATACAAGAACACGGCGCTGAGAGTGGTTCGTCTGGGTGAAGACTGCCGGGGTTACATACGTAAGTTGCTACTTTACTCCAAACGAACATATCGAAAATTTTCAGGAAAGATTAGATGAACTGGAAGAAACGCTCGGGAACATGGGCACAAACTCATCGTCGCTGGTGATTTCAAACGCTAGGGCTATCGAATGGGGCATGCCGCAACCGGACTCGAGAGGTCGGCGGATTATGGAAATGGCCTCCAGAACGGACTGTTGGTAATGAATGTGGGGGAACTCAACTTTCAGACGCCCAGGGTATAACGGGACGATACCAGATGTATCATTTGCCTCTGAAGGAATGATAGGGCACGTGTATGACTGGAAAGTGACTGAGACTATACCGCCATTGATCATCAATACATACCTAGAACGTACGTCCTGTTTTCACATCACAAAACTTCTTAGAACACGAATTCAACCAAATGGAATTGTGGCGAACTAGATGAAGATAGTTTCACACGAGATTATGACTAGTGGAGCCGAAGTGGTAGCCAATAAATACCACGGGCGGGAAAGGAACGCAAAAACGCTGAGAACGAGTTAATTCCACCATGAAGCTTCATTGAGCGCGCATGTAGGCGGCGATGCCCCCGAAGAAACCACGGAATAACAGGGCGCCTGCCTACTGGTGGAACGTGATTGCAGGCTTAGAAAACAATGCCTACAGTTAAGGCGTAGGGTCCCAAGAGCAAGGGAAGGGAGGATGCTGAAGGCTCTCCCGCTGACCACCGCATTGCTAAGAAAACACTTCAGAAAGCTATAAAAAAAGCAAGATTTTGTAAATGGCAGTGTAAAAATAAAGGAAATAGACAACGATCCTTGGGCCTCGGCTATAAAATCGTTATGAAAAAATTCGGATGCCTGACTAACACGCTATGGACACGACGACCAATGGAGGATGTGGTTGAATGCACTTTTTCCCACTCACCCAAAAATATTTGACAACAAGATAACAGTACCAACCCAGCGATATCCCGCTCTTTACCGAAGCGAGCTTTCACAGGCGGTTGAATCGCTTAAAACAGACAAGCACCAGGTCCTGACAGCATACCAGCAGAAGCGCTGAAAGCAGCGCACAAAGCTTGTCCTGGCTTGATGCTAAGATATGTACAACGACTGCCTGAAACACGGCTCTTCAGCACACGATGGAAGATTGCTAGGTTGAACCTCATCACAAAGGCAAAGTTAGAAGAAACTCGCCGTCATCATATAGACCATTGTGCATGTAGATACGGCTGGAAAGTTATTCGCGAAGCTGCTACAACCTCGACTACTGAAAGCAATAGAAGAAGCAGGGGCTGTCCCAACGACAACTACGGATTCCGAAAGGCACTCCACTATCCACCGCAATTGCATCGTTAGTCGACACAATAGAGAGGGCCCAGTCCGTACAATCACCACTCCCGGAAGCTCACGCTACTTTCTATTTTAGATTCAAGAAACGCATTTCAACTTCTGCCAGATGGAGTGGATCATGCTCAATGCTCTCGAGAGAAGATTGAAGCTACCAGTATACTTGATGAGTGTCATGAAAAATTATTTAAAGGATCGCACACTCCTATACGATACAGACCAAGGCCAAAGAACCAAAGCACTGTCAGGAGGCGCTGCACAAGGTTCGATCCTAGGACCGTATCTATGGAATGTCACGTACGACGACCTTCTGAGATTGGAAATGCCCCGAGATACGGAGCTCGTTGCATACGCTGATGATGTGGGTGTGCTCATTACAGCGCCATACCGTAGCGGAAGCACAACGTCACCTAAATTGAAGCAATGCGACGCAGTAAAAAGATGGATGAACGAGCACTCCCTGTCACTTGCAGAAGCAAAGACCCAAATCGTTGTTTTTACAAGGAAACGTATACAGACGAGTGTCACACTCAGGGTCGGAGAAACAGATATTCAACTGCATCAAGTGTGAAGTATCTGGGGGTCATACTTGACACGAAGTTGAGCTACTGGCCTCATATACAGCGAGCAGCAGACAAGGCCGCGGAAGCCACAAAAGCACTAATCCGATTGATGGCAAATACTAACGGGCCAAAATGTAGTAAGCGGGCGCCTCCTTATGTCAGTAATGACATCAATTTTACTTTACGGAGCAGAAATATGGGCCAAATCTCTAGAAATAGAGAAGTACCGCAAACGAATGGCGGCTGTGCAAAGACGTGGAGCACTGAGGGTCTCGTGTGCATACCGCACAGTGTCTGAAGCAGCGGTATTAGTGATAGGCGGGCACTCCCCCAATAGATCTTCTCTCTCAAGACCGCCAAGACATCTGGCGCAACCAATAGTTAACCGGCAGGGGCGAAGCAAAGAAGGTAGCTCGCCAAGTACTTCTCGAGAAATGGCAGCAAAGATGGGAAGATGGGAATTATGGAAAATGGACGAAAAGACTGATCCCCCGACTGGACACATGGCTAAACCGCGATTGATTGAATAGGGTTTAGAGGGCGCTTCGACTGCTGTGGTCATTTGCGCCATGCCAGAGTATTTGGAGAAAAGAATATTCAGTGTTGCATATGTAACTTACTCACTGTTTAAAAGCATGTACATTGGCTACAAAAGAAGGCTCGCATTCTGCTTCAGGCATACATGTAGAAATGACAGAAGGAAAATAGAAAAAGGGCGCGTAAAATTTATCTTAAAACGTAAAATTGGCTGTAAAGGGGCCAAACAAAAACATAAAACATTGTTATCTTTCAAATAAAATTATATATTCTGCTTTCTCTCAAAAAACAAAAAAGTTTTGAGAGCGCAGAATCGTCATCCCCGAGCACCACTTGTAGCGAGTTGCCCAGGTCATGTCTTCGTCGACTGCCAACAAATTTCCTACAGTACAGCAGGACGTGTTCCACGGAAAGAACAGTCTTGCACGAGTCACAGATAGGGCGAGTTTCATTTCGAAGAATGAAGCCGTGAGAGAAATGGCAGTGTCCGATACGAAGACGGGTTAAAATCACTTCCTCGCGCCTACAGGACCGTGATGAGGAGCGCCAGGGATACACAGAATTCTTTATTGTACTTAGTTTGAAAGTGCTATTGTGCCACTCTGTTTGCCACGCTCTAAGCACGGATCGTTTCAAGAAAGCCTGAACATCGGACAATGGCACAGAAGGGATGTCGATACGAGTTTTACGAGTCGCTGATTTCGCCGCCTGGTCGGCCAGTTCGTTCCCTCTGATACTCACGTGGCCTGGGACCCAACTAAGTACCAGGTCATAGCGGCGGGATAGAAGACGATGAATCAGGCTTTGAACGGATAAGGTCAGGTAGTCTGACGAAGGACGGGAAACGGCTTGAAGAGAGCTGAGAGAATCGGAACAGATAACTACTCGCCGCAACGTCGCTGATTCAATGTATTTTAGGGCCTCAAAGATTGCATACATTTCGGCAGTGAAAATACTGCATTTGGAGTGAAGCCGAAATGATTTGCTGGCCCTGATACAGTAAAAAGCACATGCCACCGCGTCGCTGCACGATGAACCATCCGTGTATAAGAATAAATGATCCGGATACGATTCTCTCATATCCAGAAACTGCTTCTGGTAAACCAGAGGACTAGTAGTTTGTTTGGGCAGATGGGAGAGTCTGAAGTCAATACTGGGAAGGAGGAGTTTCCAAGGGGGGATCCGGTCACTTGTGGGTTTTACAGGGGTGGGAAGTTCTACATTTAATTCCCGGAGAAGATTTCGTAATCTAATACCTGGGGGATGGGGTAACGATGTTCGAAGAATGTACGAGGACTCATACTTTGGGTGGATGATTATACGACGACAAGGGTGGTCAACCAGTCCCGACACTTTAGCCCCATAAGAGGCTAATAAAATATCTCGCCTTCGGCTCAGAGATGGTTCTCCAGCTTCGGCCAAGAGGCATTCGATGCGACTCGTGCGGTAGGCGCCTGTACTAATTCTTATACCGGCGTTGTGAATGGTATTTAATGGCCGGAGGGTTGATGGTGACGCTGACCCATATACAATACATCCATAATCCAAAACAGAGCGGATGAGGGTTCTATACAAACGCAAGAGACACACACGGTCTGCTCCCCAAGAGCTGCCTGTAAGGGTGCGGAGGAGGTTCAGAGGTGAGACACATCGGCTCTTCAGTTTACTTATATGATTTCGCCAAGTTAGGCTCTTATCGAAAGTAAGCCCAAGGAAGTTGCAGAGTCCACAAAAGGTAGAAGATGGCTTCCAAGGAAAAGATCGGGGTGGTTATGAAGATGATAAATCCTGCAGAAGTGCATACAGCTAGTTTTTGATGCGGAGAATTTAAAACCTGTCGCATCACTCCATTGCTGCAATTTGTTGAGGACAAGTTGTAATTGTCTCTCTATCACTTGAATACTCTTGGAAGAGCAGAAAATGGCAATGTCGTCAACGAAAGGCGATGCTTTCACCGGCTCTCGGATTATCGACGCTATACTATTGATAGCGATGGCAAACAGAGTGACACTCAGAATTGAGCCCTGAGGGACTCCGTTTTCTAAATGGAGGCTGGCGGATACCCTGTCACCAAGGCGAACGCGGAAGTATCTTGAGGAAAGAAAGGCTACTAAAAAAAGGGGGAGCCGGCCCCCTAAGACCCCAAGAATGGATGGTGCGAAGAATGCCGTACCTCCAGGTAGTATCATAAGCTTTCTCTATATCAAAGAAAATTGCTACCAGGTGTTGACGTAGCACGAAAGCAGTGGAGATCTGTGTGGTGAGGTGACAAGGTGGTCCATGGTTGACCTGTTCTTCCTGAAACCACATTGGATGGGTGTAAGTAGGTTTCTCTGCTCCAGGTGCCAGACCAAACGCGTATTCACCATTCGCTCCAGAAGTTTGCATATACAGCTTGTGAGCGAGATTGGACGGTAGGTTGACGGCTTTGTCCTGTCCCTTTCCATCTTTAGGAATAGGAATAATAATCGCTTCGCGCCAGGTTCTAGGGAAGGTATGTTCCATCCAAATCTTGTTGAAGATACGGAGGAGAAAGATACGTGCCTCTTCCGGCAGGTGTTTTAACATTTGGTTGTGTATTGGTCTGGTCCTGGAGCAGAATCTTTCCCACGGGTGAGCGCACAGGAAAATTCATCCATGGAGAAAGGGGCGTTATAATCTTCCTCCAGGCAGGTAGAGAAGTCCAATCTGCATTTCTCCATTCTACTCTTCGTTTTCAAGAAGCTAGGGAGTAGTGTAAGGAACTGGAGGAATTTTCATAATGACAGGCCAATTCCTCAACTAGTTTTTCTGGAGAAGTAATAAGATTTCCATTAATAAGAAGTCCTGGGACAGATGATGGGGAAAATCTTCCTCCGATCTGTCGGATCTTTCGCCATACTACTTTAGGCGGGGTATGGCAAGAAAGAGAAGAAATAAAGGCTCTCCAGGAAGCGGTCTTACTTTCCCGTATTACTAATCTGGCTCTGGCCCGCTTTCTTTTGAAATCGATCAGGTTTGATGCGGTGGGGAACCTATTGAGCCTCGCGAGTGCTTGCTTTCGGTCACGCACCGCGGTGGCACAGTCAGCATTCCACCAAGGCACCGGGACGCGTCGTGGCCGACACGTAGACTTCGGGATTGCAATGGTGGCTGCGCGAAGAACGGCGTCTGTGAATTGGGCCACCAAGGTATCGATATTATTTGAGAAGTGGTCTGGCATTATAATTTTCTCGCTGAATGTATCCCCAGTCGGCTCGATGGAATAGCCAGCGAGGAGGGTAGATGACGTTTAAATCAGGGACATTAAAGTGGACCAAAATGGGAAAAATGGTCACTCCCATGTAGATCATCGAGTACGGTCCACTCTACCATGGTAGATAGGATGGACTGCAGAGTGCCAGATCGATTGACGAGAAGGTGTTTGACGCCATGGAGTAATGAGTGTGATTCCCGGAGTTCAGAAGAATTAAGTTTTGCTGGTCAATAATATTTTCGAGGATAGAACCTCTCGGGCAGGTCCTCGTGCCACCCCAGAGGGGATTGTGGGCATTAAAATCCCCCGCAATAAAAAAAGGGGCGGGCAACTGAGAAAAAACATCTTCGAGTTCCTCTTGTGACACGACTTGGCCAGGGGGAATGTATATACTACACACCGTAAAAGAGAACGATGGTAGGTGTACCCGTACGCACACTGTTTGGAGGTTCGGTTCCGAACGTTGTGTTCCTCCGAGAACAGGGAGTCGCGGATGAGTACCGCAACGCCGCCGTGAGCACGAAGTCCGTCGTCTTGATCAAACCGATAGATGTTAAATCCGCGAAGAGACAGGGGATGAAGAGGGAGAAGATGAGTTTCCTGAAGACAGACTATAAATGGTTTGTGGCGAGAAATTATTAATCTTAATTCTTCTGAGTGAGCACGAAGACCATTAAGTTCCATGAGAGAGCCATTATGAGAAATTATTTCTTTGGTTGCTTTTTTTTCTTTCTCACCTTCTGAAAGGTTTTAGAGGAACTCTCGTGGGGTTCCTCATCACCAGCAGAGTCATCCTGACTGCTGCTGGATAAGGTCGTCTGTGTCGGGGGGATTTCCCGACTTTTGGCCACGGGTGACCGAGATCTACAAGAGCTGGAGGATCGTCCGATGTGATTCTCGGAAACAGAAAGAGGAGGACGGGATTTGGATGACGTATTTTTCCTGGGAGGCGGTGTCTGCTTAAGATCGATTTCAGTAGAAGTTTCAGTTGAGGTGGTCGATGTCTGGTGGAGTTTCTGGACAGGTTTTTTGTACTTTGTGGGAATTATAATTTTCCCACCTTGGATGCACGCCGAATCTTCGGGGAAGTCGACCGGCGACACCTGACAACTGAAATGTGAGACTACCGCTGGGGTACAGTGAGTTTGACAACTCGCTGTTACCCCCGGGGACTTAGGTTTCACAGCACTGGAAAAGGATCGTGATAGGTCCACTGGATTCCTGGTTTGGAACCTACGCTTCGCCTCAGGGAAGGAAATCTTTTCGGTTACTCTTATTTTTTGGATTTCCCTTTCCCGGAGAAACGTGGTGGCACTTGTTGTCGTTGGCTGGGTGATCGCCTTCACAATTCACACAGTGCGGTGGTTTGTCGCAGGGTTGTTGGTCGTGAACTGACGATCCGCACTTCCCGCAAACCGCGTTTACTGACATACATCGCTGCTGGGTATGCCCAAACCTTTGGCACTTGAAGCAGCGCAAAGGGTTCGGCACATACTGCCGCACACGGAGGTTGTAGAAAGCGGTAACGATCCTTTCCGGGAGAGATGGTCGGTCAAAAGTAAGGATCAGGGTAGAAGTAGGGATCACTTTCCCTGCTCCTTCCTTCCGATCCTGTACACCTGAGTCACGCCATAGGTCTTAAAAAAGTTTAGAAGATCTTCCTCCGTTTCTGAAGCAAAGTCCTCGTGATTTACCACGCCCTTGCATAGGTTCAAGGTGGGATGGACCGTGACTACTACCTGGAGGCCGGCAATCTGCTTTGTATTTTTAATTTTTCCTATTTGCTCGTCGGTACGTGCTTTAAAAAGAATCGTTCCGTTCCTCTGACGCACGACCGCTTGGAGCTTCCCGTAAGCCTCTTCTATGGCTCGCGCCAGACGGACAGCACTTACAGTTTTAAAAGTTTTACCTTCCTCAGCGCATGACATGAGGAGGAAACGAGGCATCTTGGGTCGATCTTCTTCTCTAGAAAGAAACTATTTAAGTCAATGGTTCTTTCGGCACATCTCCTCTTCCTTGCGGAAGAGGGCGGGGGGAAAGGTGAAATATCCATATAGATGGAATAGGTTCATCCTCGTGGTCCCCACCCACCACGGAGCCCAACAAGGGGACACTCCATCGGAGTGCCAGGGTTGCCACGAGGATATAGTGGGGGAATAACACGGCGCTGCACCGCCGTGGATTCCCCCGCTCACCCTGGAGTTCAGTACAAGACCTAGTCCGAGCCGATTGATCGGGAGTGGGTTAGCTCCCGACCGCCCGTCTAGAAGAGTCCGGGGCCAAAGCGAGTGTGTTGGAACCTACAGGGAATGTTTCCCAAAATACGTAACCAACGTACCCCTTAGTGCAAGGCGAACAGTAGCACTAGGACTAGATAGGGAAACAAACAGGTCCCTCAACTGCCAGGACACACATTCCCTCCGACACGGGTCGCCATGCACGGCAAACACATGGGTGGGCGTTCAGCATACAGAGAAGGCCAGTGAGGAAGAAAAAGGAGTGAAAAGAACGTACATGACATGAAATGAGAAGCAAGAAGATGAAAAAATGGAGAAAGGAACACTTGAGAGCCTTCTCTGCATCCCCCCGTCAGGACGTGGACCAACCCACCTCGACGGGCTAAACCGCGAGCATGGGGAGGTTACCTATTACCTTACTCAGCTTCTGAGCGGCCATGGATGTTTCAGAAAGTACCTACACAGAATGCAGAAAGTCAGCAGCCCTAAATGTCTCTACTGCAATAATGATGATGACGCACAACACACTTTCTTCATGTGCGAAAGATGGGAGGAAGAAAGAATTCGTCTCGGCAACGAATTAGGCGCAGAGCAAATAACACCAGGAAACATCATTACTTTGATGCTGCGCAACTCCCAATCTTGGTGTGCAGTAGCAGCCTTTGCGGAGTGCATTCTGAGACGCAAAAATAGTGACAGTGACGAGTTAATAAACTCAAGGCGAAACTAAATTGAAAGAGAAGCCCGGAAGGGCAATTAGAATCGACACTGCCCTGAAGTATGCTAACGCGGTTCCGGGGCAGTAATCACGTCGATTAGAAAGGGTTAGTGAGTTTAGTGAGTAGGAGTCTCACACTACTTCGGGAGAGCGGTGCCTCCCAAGTGTCCATGATGGATTCTCACAGTTTCCCTCGTAAAAACTAAAAAAACTAACGATGAGACATCTCATGGAGAGCCATCAGCTATAGGTAAAAGGTAAAGGCATCCCTGTGCAATTGCACACAGGCCGATGTGTCCCACGGAGGAGGTGAAGGTAGCCACCTATTCGTTGTCATTGGCACAAGGAGGAGGTTGTGTGACAAGTACAATGCTCCGGAAGCCTTTACCCCCAGGAAAGATCCTGGTCCTCACTTGGCAAGTCAACCCCAGAGCCATACCCAGAGTCGCCCTGAATGGAAAGCACCAGACAAAAATCCCAGCCTACGCCAGGATTCGAATCTGGGTTCTTCAGATCCAGAAACCAGTGCCCTACCATTGAGCCACCGCAGCTCCAAGTAGCTATAGGTAGCACCCAGGTAATTGCAATGAAATGCATAAATCAAATGTAACAACGTTCACAAAAACAAATACACAACACAAGGGAAAAAAATACGTAATACATGGACTGTAAGTGATGAGGAGACATGAATGTGGACGAGAATCTGGTCCCGGCAAAACTCCATGAGAAACGGACAAAAAGGCTATTTTGCCCACATTACTAATGTTTCGGTCCTAACAGTAGAGGAACAGATAAGAGCTGGCACTATTTCCCAGGGATCAGAGGCCTGCACAACTGTAAGCACCCTTAATATATTATAGAAAGTATCATGTGTTTTCATACCAAAAAACTCTTACTAAATGTAAGGATTGACAGTTGCCTTTTAAAGGACAAAACGTTCTTGGATTCCACGACGTTTTGTCGGACATTCAAATAATTTACAACTCTGCCTCCCAGAAAGCATTTCCTTAGATTTTGCTGAATTTAACGTGAAATTGAAATTACCGGTTTGTGTAGACAAATTGCCAAACTAAATGGAATTACAATATATATATACCGCGACATGTAATGATATTAGGGAGTTCATGCACACTGTAGCACGCAACAATTGACTGCAATCTTGATCTTCTGGGCATGTGCAGATGCAGGAAAGTGATGAGAAACTGAGAACTGCGCATGCACAGAAGATCAATAGTGCTTTTGATTGCTTTAAACATTTGAGGGTGCACGATCGTGCTTATCTTTTATTTAATTTTTGCAGTAGAAAAATTAAAGCTTCTGTAGATTCCATTAATTCAGTACATCTTCATTGTTGAGACTGTTGCCTTGCTGTGGGTGACATGCTACTTTATCTTTAATTTTACTTTACTTTGTAGTTTTATTTCTCTTATTCCACATAGTCATAAGTAATTGGTGGGTGTTTCATTAACCTTTTCAACCTGACTGTTATAAGTTCTATAAAAAAATAAATGAATATAAAAACGAAGATATAAATATGAGTTTTCAGCAATAAAAGTATGAAGTCTCTAATTTTGGTATTACCTAATCAGATGATTAAATTTTTGTTAATTGTTCTGATAATTTTTTGATTGATTTGTCAGAAAAACCGCAACTTAAAATTATCAAGCCCTTTTGATTACACTGCGTAAAATGATGAACTGTAGTAAAATAGTATAACATATGGACTATACAGAAAGTCAAACCCTTCCAAACTGTGGTTTCATGTCATTTTCTACGTACGAAGATTTGGACATGTATGATGAAGTAGACAAACAGGAGATCCCGTTATTATCCACCTTCATTTAAAAATCATCATCATTAAAATCATTTAATGCATCAGGTGTAATTATAGTCTCTGAATTTTTTTTTGCAAAAGATCACGTTTCACACAATTGTTGGTCATTTATATACTCTCGTGAATCTTTGCAATTAAAAGCACTAAGTCTTTGACTACTTGGTTGTCTGGGAGATGGTGCATCCAAGGCAAAGGTGCCAATGTTTCTGCCGCTCTTCTGCAAACCACCTTTTTGCCCTGAGGAGGGTTGCGGAATGGTGGATGAAACATTGGCACCAGTTAGCACTCAAGGCCTTAGTTAGTTGATGCCTTATTTTACATAGAGAGACTCGAGCCCTCAGGCCTGCTCTTCTGTCTAATACAAATTACGCTACACTCCTTTCACCCTCTGGAGGAGAAAGAAGGTATTATCTTGGGCAATGAAACAGGCGATTTGAATTTGGCTCAGAGGCTTCTTTTAGACTTGAAGATCTTTTACACACAGTATGTCTACTACATGAGACAGCTGGCTGTACTTCCCCTCCGAAGGAAGACATAGGCATACAAAGGATTTTTTCGCCCTTAAAATCCACGGCTTCGATCGGGTTTGAACCCGCAAATTTGGGTACAACAGCCCCTTATGCTGACAGTTATACCATCGAATCTGCAAACCGACCTTATTGCAACTCACAAAACCAAATGACATAATAAACCAATGATGGCAAAAAAAGCTATTTATTTTCTGATATTATTAGAATTTAGTGTTTCCACTACAAAACCAGTTAATAATAACAAGTGATAACACATCTGGAAGCCACTAACTTTCATTTAAAGCAAAAATAATGGAATTTGGCTCAATATAATGTACAAATTTTTGCCTAAACAAAAACCCTTAGTGTTTTAAACATAAACATGTACTCTGTCAAATTACTTCCCTCTCCACAATCATTATTTTTGGAGATTATAACGAAATTTTAAATACAGCAGAGATTTTTGGTCAATTTATTTTTAATGTTTTAATTTTGAACATGAATGTTTGGAAACATCCATGTTTGATTGGTGATGCCGCATCCTGCCGTCAAACCAGTTTGTGATACAAACTCGCTGTAAGTAGAGAGATTTCACATTCACAACATTTGTATGATAAATCTTCCTTGATTTACACTGCTGCTTACATCATTGAGAGCAGTAAATGAAACTTCATCCAATTCAGCACAGTGAAGCGGTGCGAAGATTCCTTGGTTATTTACACCAGGATTTGTGTAAGAGTGAATGGTTCATACTCTCTGACAGATATTGGAGTCGATGGTCCCCACATACAAGGTGTGATCAATAAAAGACCGGACTGATTTTATTGCGCGCAAACCATTCAGCGGATCTAAACGAGGAAGGTTGTGCCATTCAAAGACACATTTGACAAGTAAAATGGCAGCTGTCGCATTTGTGTATGTTGAGCCATTCAGCAGCAACTGCGGAAGGTTGCGTGAACCTGTTCATTGCCTCGTACAACGGCAAGAATGATGGAGTTGGAGGAACAGTGTGTGCGCGTAAAATTTTGTTTCAAACTTGGCAAAAGTGCTATGGAAACCTTTCGAATAATTCAACAAGCCTTTGGGGAAGAAGCTATGAGTCGAAGCCAGTGTTTTGAGTGGTATAGTCGATTCAAATAGGGCAGAACCTCAACAGAAAAAGATTTGCAAACGGGGCGGTCTTCCACATCGACAGACCCCAACCACGTCAAATTGATGAGCGATTTGGTGCAGGCAAATCGCTGTTTAACTGTTTGCAAGATAGCCGATGAAGTGAACATTAGTTTTGGATCCTTTCAGAACCTTTTGACAGAAATTTTGGGCATGTTACGCATCTCATCAAAATTTGTCCCACAAGTGCTGACTGCTGAACAAAGTTAAACACGTGTGGACATTTGTCAGGAGCCCCTGGATCAAGCCAACGCCAACCCAGAGTTTCTTAAAACCGTTAGAACCAGTGATGAAAATCAACCCTGAAATCAACCTTGAAAAGGCACCGATTTGAGTCAATTTTGGACTTTAAAACCAATTGTACAGCGGACCTGAAGAAGATCCCTAGGACGGCTTCCCAGGTGGGGTTTGGGAGCTGGAAGAAACGCTGGGGAAGATGTGTCATGAGCCAAGGCAACAACTTTAAGGGCGACAAATTTGAATAAGTTGTATCTATCAAAATAAACAAGTTATAAAATCAGTCCAGTCTTTTATTGATCACACCTTGTACTGTTTGTGCCTCGAGTGCGAGTAGGGACAACAGTCATTGTGCAGTTTGGTTAACTTCATTTGTTAGCTTCTAGATTACGTTGATTTCTCAGCCCATCTGATAATATACAGGGGCTTTTGGAATTATCAATGCATTTTTGTTGCCACTGGATGCATGGAAAGCTTAGTTTGTTTCAAAACTTTCCAATACCCAGATTGAAAAGGAGAATGGAAAGCACATGCTGACCATGGCCTTCCTGTGCTTGCAAGACCAGCGCCCAGGAAGCATGCAGCACCAGAGCTGAGCATGCATGTACGTTGTCTCAGCTCTGTGGCGCAAGCGCGGGCACAACTGCTTAGCAATCAAAGAGTTAAACATTTGAAACAGGTGGATGTCTTACCTTGAGTCCTTTGCCCATGCTAATAGCTGCCACCAAGGTGTGGGTATCAGCAACAGAAGATGTCTGGCCAGTGGCAGATCTTGTGCCTTCCGACTCCCAATCTTCCCGAGCTTTGCTCACTATGTCCAGCACCTGACTCACCACTTTCGTGTATGCAGAGATCTGCTTCTGCTCACAACAACAGTATCATTCATTACAATTAGAAGCAGGAAATACATGTATTTACATATTTTGCTTAAAATAAGGGGGCAAAAAGGCATTTCCTTTTGTTGAAATAGCCATGTAAAAAGGTATGTAACAAATACAAATGCATTTCAACATATAATATGGTCAAAATAATTTAACAATGAGTTCCAAAGATTCTGAGGGCTTGTGCCCTCTCTGGAGTCACAGCTCAATTGTGGCATACATTGATCTCCCTCTCCCTCCATAAGAGCAAGTCAGTTGAGAGCGATGTTCTACACTAATGAGAAATTTGGAGCCGTTTTTGAGAAAATTATCCTCAGAGGATTTCTCAAAATTCACAATTCACATTTTCAGAGAAAAAATGCGAGTTTTCAAGAAACTTATAAGAAATCGGGCCCACAAATCACATCATTCTCACAAATGCAATAATGCACAAACAACAATTCAAATATTAACACAGACATTAACAATGTGACATGTATAAAAAAATTACATTTGTGTAATTTTTGAAAAAGAAAAGAATACATCAAAATTGCATTTGTCTTATCATTCTGTGCATTTAGTGCTATTCTAACAAAAACGTTAAAGAAAAATTTGAAGTTTTTTTGTGAAATGTTTGTTTTTAATACTGTCCTTATTTCACGAAAATTATTAATATTTTTCTATGACATAAATTAAAAAACTCACTGTGGAGAACAAATTCCATAGGAAGGAAAAAATCTTCATTTTCAATAGCGTTGTTGTACGAGGGTGGTCCAAAAAAATTTCACTTTTCCAAGTTTCAATAATTTAGGATTAACAAAAAAAATCAGCCCTATGTCAACTTTATTTTTATGCCATCTCCATTAGTGTGTTTTATTTTATTTTTACATTTGGTGCCATTTTTCAGAAAAGGTCCCATGCGCTTCATGTAAAATACCCCCAAAATTTTAAAACTGAAATTGCAGGAGACTTTGAGCCATTCAAATTGACCTCAGAATAATCATTTGAGCAAAATTCCAACAAATAGTTTAGTTGCTGGAGCTGTTACAAGAAACATGCACACAAGACAGACGGGGAAAATAACAATACTTTTTCAGGAATAACATTCATTAAACAGAAACAGGAACCTTCATTAAATAAAAACATTTTTGAAATCAGGTAATTTGATTCCTTAAATCATCTTAAGCTGAAGAATATGTAAAATTTTCAAATATTTCAAATTTATTTTCCAATATAAATAATCAATTAATTTTTCCATGACTGAACCCACGATTCCAAAACTGTTCCTCAACTTTAGTAAAAATGTAAATTTCCCGCTTTTTAGGATTCTATCTCTGCCAAAACACCATATGCATGGCGCATTTTCTTAATAACTAGGGGACGGATTTTAATGACCTAAAACATTTAATAAAATGCTCTAAAAACATTTTTAAAATGCTAAAAAGCAAAGAAAACTGATGAAAATAGGTGATCAAAGCCAGTTTGGATGAACACCTGAAACTGTTGGATATGTTACTGATATTTTTGAGGCTTCTTCCATTCGTTCAAGTGAACTCAGCTTGCAAACTTTTCATGTAGACCGTTTCTTTACCAGGAAATCCCCGTTTTTATTTATCCCAAAATCAGCCGAACTGATAATGGCACTCTTAAGCGTTACAGGAATCTTAGATTACATACTCACAATGACTGACATTACAATTTCTGAGCGAAGAAATCAAATAGACAACTCAAGAATTATATGGAGAACATTTGCTGCATGTCATAAAAATATTTGAAGCAAAAGCCATTAAAATGACATTAAAATCAATGAAATCAGTGAAAAAAAGCATTAAAAATGACTGAAAATAGTAAAAAATGACTTATTAGTTGAAATCAAAGAAAAAACAAAACAAAACAAGAGAGAGAGAGAGAGAAAAGAAAGAAAGAAAAGATGTTTCATTAAAATCTGCCCCCTATTAATAACTCACTTGGGCTGTTTCATAAGACTGGTTAGCGGCCTTGTGCTCCATCTGCAAATTGCGATGCTCCACTTCAGGTTCGGGCCGTGTTCGCAGGTAATCTGGCACAAGATCATGAGCAAATGTAGGCACTCTGCCTTCTGTCAGCCGCAACAACTCCTCATCACGCTCTGGACTCAGCAGCAGTGGTAGCACAGTCAGGTTTCGAAGATTAGGCATTTTATCGTGGCTCAGCAACTTACTCAGCGCAGTGAGCTGACAACAAACAATCATTTATTAAAACAAATTTTAACATGACATGTTTGCCCTTGAAATACAGTCTTGTTAAAGTTATAATGAAGATTATGTACAGCCAAATAACATGGAAGAGATAGGGCTTTATACATCCCCTTCAGTGATCATTTTAATAACAGACATAAATCATACTAATATCTTTACTTAACAATAAACACTTATGACAATTCAAAACATTTGTGCAATCTACATTGCTTACCTTTTTCTTTTGTATTCAATTAATTTTAATATGATTCAGATGAGAATTCAGAATTTCAGATGAGAATGAGAAATCCTACCTGCTTTTGGGTGGATGCATCTTCTACTAACTACCGCTATTACGATATCTTTAAGAAACTACCTAGACCACCAATTGCTTGCTGATAGGATTGGTTTTATCAATCATGACATTAAACATTTTTGTAGTTGTTTTAAACTTCTTTTGCTCACTGATCCTACATTTATAGACAATCTTCAACTCTAGGACTTAATTCTTTCTATGATTGCATATTTAATTAACTTAATCCATTAAAAAGTGTAATTAGAGATAAAATCAAAATATACAATAACATACTGGGACATATGTTAAAAACAGCCCACAAAAAGGCTAAAGTCCAGTGTACGGTACCACTTACGGAAGTCGTTCAAACAGGCATTTCGCGTATCTTCACGTGTTTGTAACTGCCCAGTTTAAATACTGGTGGCATTCTCATAAAGTTCTTACTGAAGTGATTTCTTATAAAAGTGAATTGGCAATTATGCGGTGGATAGACTCAAGGTAGTTTATAGTGAACGCGAGGGCTGAAGGCCCAAGCCTCACCGTGACTTGGATCCGGGCGAGCAAAGTGAGAAAACTTGCCTTTGAAAGTAATTTGGCATAACAATGCGGCGGGGACAAAGCTTATAAGGGCATCTCAAAACTTTATGAGCCATGAAAATCGCCTATCGGGAAGTTTTATTCATTTTGCATTGCTTCTCTAAGGGTGTACAGTACACCCTACTTTAACCCAGAAAAAATATCACAATGACTTGTTATTGACATTCAGTGGGAATGTTAAATTTCTATGGGATTTCATTAATAACAGACCTTACTGTAAGTGATTAAATAAGCAGTTTAAATTTGTTATTTTTTAGCACACTTTATGCCAAATATTGTTTTGTTTTTAACTCTTATCCTCTCAATGGCTGTTACTTTGCTTTAATTTTTGTTACCTTATTTTGTATTTGTATGTTTCTGTCTTTATGTACGTATTTTTCTTTTTGTAGAGGGTTCATCCCATTTATTGGAAATTAATTGAAATTGAAACATGTCTAACAATGCAATTTTACTTTCAATAAATCAGTTTTCAATGAAATTTCAATGAAGTAAAAAAAATATTTGGGCTGAATAAATTATTTACTTTGTTTTCTATCAAAACTGGTGATATTTGTACAAGTTCACAAAAAAATAAAACATAGCACATGAAATGTGACACTTCTCAGACCAAGTAACATTATCTCAGGATCGGGACTGTTTCGCCCAATTTTGGAGGTTCGATCGGAAAATCACTATTTTAAAGGAATAACAGAATAATTCGAGTTTATACTTACATGACCAGACATCAATGCGAAATTATCAAGAAAGTTAGGCCAATTAAGGGTTTCGTATTCATGTTCCAACTTGTACAGCATCCCTCCAATTGCAGTTTTCAGGTCATTTACACGAACAATGAGTGCCTCCAGGGCTGAATCTAATTGTTTTTCTTCTCTCTGCATTCTGAAATCCGACAATCAACGACGAAAGGGCACTAAAAACATCAAAGTAATTTGACTTATTAAACATTCATTGCAATCCCTATCAAATAATTCAAACAGCAGAAATATTTGACAAAAAAATACAAAAAGAACCTCGAATCAAACTGTACTATGTAGAACATGTCTAACATACACATACCTAAATTATATATTGACAACACTCGTGTTGTGACGTTCGTCTACCACATCAAACCAAACCATCAAATAGCTCAAAAGATTTGATCAGGACCACCGGAGACAAAGTTTGAAGATTGTACTATAGGAGGCGCTAGTATCGTCGGGTACAGCTGCAGATTAGGCTCGCCAACATGTGCACATAAAAATTGGTGATTTCTAAGAAATACGAAAAGTGTCATCTAAGGGTTAAATTATTCATAATATTTACATATAAGAAACCCCTGAAGAAAGTTCTAACATCGACACTACTTTTGTAACATTACACGTCTGCTTGCGTCGCGCGAACCTACGTAGCAATCTTACACGATTAAGTTACCGTTGGAAGCAGTTTGTATTTTAATTCCTGCAAGAGAGCGCGCGACTATAATGGTCTCCAAGATGTTGTATGGGAGTTGATGTTCTTTGGTTTTGAGTGAAAACGACAACTAATTATAAAAATATTATACTGCGATTTGTCTAACCGGTCTTGCCGGTAGATGACGCATGATCGCAAGCACTGCTTCATATGGTCGCGATCTTGCGAAATCTAGCGGAACGACTGAGAAAGACACGAAATGCCGTGACATATTCCATCGCGAAGATGGGATTTGAGTGACCTTGAGGGTCGCAGTTAGAAAAATCGCAGTATATACTTTGTTTTTTATTTCTTGGCGTATAGGGATGTGTCATCTCACGGTATTTCGCGTCGTTCTCGGTTATACCGCTAGAAGTTGCAAGATCGCGACTGTATCGACCAGTGCTGGCGATCACGCGACTCCTAGCGGCACAACCAAGAACGTCGCGAAATACCGTGAGATATTCCATTTTGAAAGCACTCCCCCCCACACGCGCCAAGACGGAAAAAACGAAGTTTACAAAGAGAGGAATATTGCCACTACTGACTAATACTCCGATGGACAACCATGTCACACGTAATTATTTATCATAAGTCACGAAAATTACTATATTGGACTATACACCTGAAAAATTCAGCAAAAATACACAAATATCAAGGTGTCTAGTTTCTAGCACATACATTTTTTCTCCATTGAAGTTCATATTCTTGGTAGTTCAACGTAACTGAAATGATAAATAATTTGAAGGAAATACCATTTTGATGTTAGTATGTCGGCACTATTTTGTAAACTGAACAGTTATCATTTACTCTCTGATTGTCATATAAAATAACCAATAGTACTTTCTCCTATTTCGTTGAGGAGACGTCTCGAGATTCGAATTCCAGTTTCGCATACAAACTAATGTGAATGCGAATGGCGTCGTATTTGTTATTTTATACTATATATACCTCATCTCGATCAGGTTTTTCGTCCAGTTTCCATGATCACCTGAGCACATGCTGAGATGGTCCCTTGTTTTGCTTCTGGGCATAAATGTAACTTCATTATCTGTGCACGTCTTCTAGAGTTGTGGGAAATACAGTTATTCAAATTATCATTCCCCATGTTGTTGCGGCAGAAGTATTATATTCCTCCACGAAGGACATGATGAGGGATAAGAACCCAAATCTACATAACTTCTGGGGAAGTTCTCTTCGGGGAAGAATTCTTCGTAAGAAGAGAAAATTATGTAATTGTGCACCGGAAAACTGCGAAACAGCTCTGGTGATGAAAAACTGGATAAAACCTCTTGCTAAATTTAGAAAAAAATCCTCTAACACGTGGAGTAGCCAGAATCCATGTTTTGTTGGTTCTTGATATCGAAAAATCGATTGACGGCAAAACGTCCGTCTGTCTATCCATCTGTGCGGTTAACGCTAGCGCCTAAACCGTTCGGCCGATTTTCTCCAAAATTGATTATTCTCCAGTCGTTCTGGCTGATGTCCCGGTTTTTGGAATTTGAAACCGTCATTTTGATTTTGTGGGATACATTACATGAAACCGTTCGGACATGGTTAAAAAAATGATTCCAAATTTTTTGATTAAATTTTGTTGTTAAATATAACAAAGGACGTTTAAGAGAACGATATAGGTATCATTTTCGTTGAATTCCCCGATTTTTCGAAAAGTGCAAGCAGCAATTCCAAAACTTCAAAATTGAAGATAACAGCTTGTTGCCTCAGACAAAGTCTGTTGTACTAAATTAGCTCTTTAAATAAAGTTGTCTCATGTATCATTTTTTGAAAGAAACGAGTAGTTTTACGTAATTTGCGCTTGAAACTTACGAAAATTTGTTTCTCAAAAACCGTTCCAATTTTTTATGTAAATTTTCTCCCCCTATATAATAAAGGACGGTAAAAAAATATGACGCTAGTTCCATTTTCGGTTATCGCTCGGATTTCGAAAATTGCAAAAAAAATTCAAACTACAAAATTGAAGATTGATATGTTTGCCTTAAAGTCTGTTGTATAAAATTAGCTCTTTAATAAAGTTTATGTGCATTTTTTGTAAAAGTTAGTAGTTTTCGTGTAATATCTGTTTGAAATTAATGAAACTTATATGGACGTCCCGTCGTTCACAACGATAACATTGTAATATTGCGAGAAAGTACATGCTGTTGTAGCACTCGTTTGACGTGCCAGTGTGAATTTGGGAACTCTCATTTTCAGAGCTGCTTGCCGCAAAGATTATTTACGGACTAAAACTACATTCGTCGCCATAGAAATGGAATTAGGAGCCAATATCTTTTATTTTGAGATTTACTTGTCGGCATTTAGAATAAAATAGACAAGAACAAAAATTACCCAAAGAAGTTTAAATCTGACAGAATTGTAGTCTGGAGCACGCAATGTAATGACGCGAGGTACAAGACTATACATAGACTAGCCATGTCCGAAATACAAGTCAACATAAAATGTCCAAAGGTACATGACTGCAAACATTACGAAAAAATGTCTTTATGTATTTGCAGGTAACATAATCTTGGAATTTTAATATTGTAAGATATACTATGGAGATAGGGCTACCAGTAAAAAATAAATCGATACTGTATGCATCCTTTCCTTTCGTTAGGAAAGCTCGATCTTTTACACCAAAATCAACGTTCCTTTCGCTCAGGAGGGGATCCAGCTGATCATTTGGGGGGATCATCGATTTTGTTAAATAATCACATATTTGTTATTATATTGTATATTATTTGGATAGCATTTGTACGATATTATACAATATTTTTTTTAAATAATTACATAATTTTAACAAATATTTTCATCAATTTTGCCAATTAAAGGAAGATAACAAAAGAAAACTCAAGGCCTTTTGGGGGAGGAGCATGGACCCTCCCTGGATCTGCCACTGCTCATGCTTAAACACATCTGCTCCCTCCAGTCGTTCGCCAACTTTCGCTAAACAGCGGTTTACACACATCGCGGCTGTTGTGACTCGGGAAGTCAGGAAAAATACAAGAAACAATTAATAAGATTTATTTTTCGTAGCTACGTCCATAGAATTACAGGGTACAATGCCAGGTCAACCCAAAATCCAGAAGATGTTCCAGGTAGAATGCAAAATCACCAAACCAATAATCAGAGTTCCGTTGCCAAGAAATTGCCGAGTCGCTACACAAGGTTTACAGACTGCACTTTGAACAACTGAAAGCGTCCAGCGCGCCGCTTTCAGTTGCTCGGCCCACTCCCCTCTCCAGCGCCGAACCTCGGGGAAAGGAGGGGAGGCGGGTCCGCCCCTCTCCCTGCTGGTGCTGATAGCGCGGTTCCGTTCAACTGCGCCTGCGGAAGCTTTCCGCGGAGGCCGGGTTGACGTCAGCTCGCCGCTGACGAGCCTCTCTAGCCGTGGCGGTCAATTCAACTTCTTTGATAGCCACGACAGCGGCCTTTCTAGATTCAATGCCAATACACATCGCCCAAAATCTTACATTTTTCAAAGACAAAAGGCCCCAAAGAACACGGTAGTCCCCCTCCTCGAAAAAAATACAAATGGGAAAGTCTACCTTGTAAGTAATGACTTTAATAAACAATACTGCGATTTTTCTAACTCTTCCTCTTGATACTCTATGGCCAGGATGGACTATCACATGGCATTTCGCGTTCATCGAAAAATCACTTTTTCACTGAGCAATTGAATCATATTTTTTTCGATACAACCGACGGGGCAGCGTGGGGGGGGGGGAGTGAGCCGGGGAGGCAGGTGGGGGCAGTGGAGGAAGCGAGAGGGGCAGTCGGCTGGCCGTGTGGCGAGGAGTCAATTGGTGGAGTATGAGCAAGGCACAGAGTTAATTGAGTTGGGAACAGACGGTCTACTATCGGAGTGTTGAGCGAGAGGTTTAGGACTAGCACCGGCTCTGCGTGGTCAAGGCGCGGCCCGCACCTGTCGCCGCCGCGCTGCACAGAAGCGCGCCCTCGGCAGGGCTCAAGGCGACGCCGCATCACACGACGAGCCCTGGACTGGCCTCACGCGGACGCCGCCCGCACCTGCCGCGTCGCACAGGCCCATTCACAATGCAGACGTACACATAAGCGTAACGCACATAAACTTAAACATACGTGATAGACTGAAGCATTCACAATGTACAACATAAGCGTAAGCAAAGGTTTTCTATTTTCTGAGGGCCATTTTAGTTACTATTGGTTGGATGTGAGAATCTATATTATATTATATATATATATATATATATATATATATATATACACACACACACATATATATATATATATATATATATATATATATATATATGACAATGTGTGTATCATTGGATTCGTCTTCTTACGCTCGTCATAATAGACTGAAAAATATGTGTAGTTCTATTTCAAAAAACAAAGTTTGCTCAAATATCTCGCAAAGTACATGTGATAAAACAAATGAATTCACGTATCAATTAGCCCCATTCCCTCATGCACTTCTGTGAAAACTGCATTGCAATAACTTCAACCGTTCAAAAGTTACAGGAGGTGCTAAAGTTACGTGACTCACCCTGTGTGTGTGTGTGTGTATATATATATATATATATATAGCAATTTTGTTTAAAGTGTGCATGTTTATATAAAAATACAGAACATATATAAACATGTACGTATGTACAGTGGCACAACAGTTCTTTACGAGCCAAGGTCTGCCAGCGGCGTCTCGGCCTTGCGGCCATGAGTTGGGTTAGGTTAGGTATTTTAATTTCAATAAAAATTCAAACTAAATGGTACTACTATGAATATTACAACGAAACTAAACTACAAAAAGATAGTATGCTACAAAACAATGCAGAAAAGCGTCGAAAATCAACCAAGCAATTTGGAAAACAAGTCTTCCGTTCGATCTGTCGACTTCGATCCTATTTCGACACTCGATTTTGCGTTAAACGTACTGTGATTGGTTCATTTCTTATTTCTGACATAAGCATAAGCACAGAAGCTTGAAGCTTTTAAGTTAACGTCTTATGCGTTATGCTTATGCGAAAGCATCGTGAATGAGTCCGCTTATAAACGTTTCCTAACTTTTATGTTAACGCTATGCTTATGTTTATATCTGCATTGTGAATGGGCCTTTAACCGGGCCCCCGCGGACGCTGCCCGCACCGGCTTCCGCCGCGTCACCCCGAGGCGACCAGGGCAGGGCTCAGGCACACGCCGTCCCCACTGGTCGTCGCCGCATTAATATACCAGGGCCCTTGACCGTGTCCGCCGTCCTGACCAGCGCCCATGCCGGAGACCGGGCGAAAGAGAACCGCCAACATAAAAGAAGTGCCGTGTTTATTATTTTGTTACTGTCTAATTTGGATTGTAGCGGGCGTTGTGGAATAAATATTTGTTGCTGTTTTTTTCTTTAAAAAATGTACTTGCACTGGACCCTCGACCTATTTGAATGGTGGCATTCTGCAGGAGCAGGACCTGGATCCCATCCATCCATGGGGGAAAAAGAAAAATGTGCGAGCGATTACTCCAGGTCACAGGAGCGACGTCACAATATACACACGAATCCATATTTTACTGTTCTAGATGTAGAAAAATTATCATTAATGTTCATTCAAAAACTAATACACTGATTCAGTTGATCAAATTCAAGGTTTAATAATAAAAATTAACAAATATATTTTATTTTTCATATAAATCACAGTACAAGCAAACCACTTCAGACATTCGGTTTTATTTTATGATCAAGCCAAATTGATACAAATGAATTGAAAACTTTGTATACATCTTTAATTATACAAAATTAAATCAGCTTATTTATGCTATCCCAATGGTCTTCACTGACTCTTTGATTTGTTCACATTCACATTTTTTATTGCAATGTGTAATTACTATACTACTAATCTACACTTAAACATTTTAATACACAAACAATAAAAAGTAACAATTTATAAATAGCAGTCTGATTCTCATAAGGTCATCACTTGAAATTTTTTATTTCAAGTAAACTGTTAGTCTTCGAAACTCCATTATCATTCTATCTAAGGTTTCAAATTGTGAATAATATAAGTTCCTACATCACATCTGCCACCGTCAACCATTGTAGAAGACCCTGGCATTGTGTCTGACATACTTTTTTAAAGTAGCACAGAAAATGTGAAGAAAATTAGAAATAGTTTTTGATTATGACTGGTCTTTTATTTTTGAAATAATACAAGTCACAAACACTAAATTTAACATTAATTTTCCTCAACTTATGAGCTTTTTTTGAAAAAGAATTCCATTATTTGTCCTCCTTTCATCTATGCCTTAAGGAGTTTTCCGTAACATGTACATGCTATCTGTCACTTAAAAATGACATTTTCAAGCATTAATTGCAATGTTTTGTGTGGAGTAAATTTAAATATCTATCAGAGCATAGCCTGCCATATTAGGTAAACTGGTTGGCCATGATCAGAGGTACCATGTTACAACAAAACTGATATTTTCTAGCACATAAACTCAAAACAATCTTGATACTTATGCTACAGGATATGTTTTGCCATTTGAAAGCACAATGATCAATATGTGAGATGCTTGAACTACAAAAATGACGGCGATCATCAAGGCAAGCTGATCCACGATCTCAATCAAGTCTCCTAACAAAGGATCTGTCGAAATTGTTTGGTTTGGAAACACCAAAAAGAATATTCAAATTATGTAGCTAACTCTTCTTCCAGATGCTACAGTTACAAAATGACTCACCAGTTTACTTGCCCATTAGTATAAGTAAGCTTCTGGTCATTGTGAAACTCATTTGAGATTCTGCATAATTAGTGTCCTGACTAGCATGGGTACATGTGTGAACAGGTAAGCTACCTTCTTAAATAATCCCCCTCTTGGAATGCTGCTTTGAAAATGTTTCTCAGACATGTTTGCTCTGGAAGTACTGCTTGTTAGTGATGTTCTGTCTGCAGATACTGCAATGAAAAGATTTCTTACCCATGGGGATGCACATGCACTTAAGTATGAATGGTCTTTTATCCCAAAGCACATCTCAAAGATTGTGTTGATAGCTTGCCTGTGAGGAAATGCAAGTGCTCTTTTCTTCCATTTTTGAGCAAATCTAATTTTCAAGTTTGTGTGTCCATCTGTCAAGAGAAAACACTTAATTAGCAGACATGTCAAGCTGATTGAAGACACGGACTGTAAGGCACATTTTTATTTCATAGTAACCAAACACTTTTAATTGCATAATAAAGGAATTAAAATAAAATGTTACAATCCAACTATTTCATTATCCCTCAATTTTCACACTTGTATGACCAATTGAAAGCAAAATGTCTGTCCGGTGTACATGAACAACACTAGTGCCTAAACTATGCGTCCAATTTTTTGCAAATGAAGAAACCACTGACCATCTGGCCTAAGTCGAAGCTCTGAGATTTTGAAAGACATTCTTCAATTTTTGGAGGTACTTTTCAAGAAGCCCCTTGGACATTTTCAAATTTTTTTCAAAAACGGCTCAAAATTTTTTCTTTAAGTTCCTTGTAAGAATAGACTAAAATAAACATATTGAGGTGGCATAGGTCCGATTTTACGGTTAACTCCTAATTTTCGAAAATTGCAAAAGTTTGAAATTTCTTCGGCCTCTTCCTACAACTACAAAATTAAAGACTCAGATTTTTCCTTCAAATAAAATTTGTTCCCCATAGCAATTTCTTTCATTAAGATCTTGTTCATTTTTTTTATAATTTTAGTAGTTTTCGCGCAATATTGTGTGCAATATGTGCAATTTTAAAAATTACAAAAAGAAGATTTTCACAAAAACTGCTCCACATTTTTTCTTTACACTTTTGGTAAGGATAGTGCCTAATGTACTCTATGAGATGACATAAACACAAAAATATAATTTTTTTGGACTTGTATCTCACGTCGTTAATATTTACATTAGCAGCGATTTGTTTAATGAGCACATGTGGTTTAAATAAAGTAAAGTTTGTCGAAAACCTAACCATTTTTTGTAAAAAGTAGCTCAAAATTCTGCATTTTCAGAAAAGCTCAAACGCCATTTTCTTATAAATGGCTCCAAATTTATTTTGAGGTAGTTTTTTGTTTTTCCAAGAACTACATAAATGTAATTATTTTGATAGATCTCTCACACCTTTAAGATGCACAATACCAGCAATTTGTAAACACTATTGTATTTGTGAGTTAATGTGCTTCAAAATACTTCAAATGAAGTTTTTCGAAAACTCAAAACTCTGTGAAAAAGAGCTTCAATTTTCGCATTTACAGTAGTGCTTATACGCCATTTTCTTAAATACGGCTCTAAATGTTTCAATGAAAATTGCCATTTAGGAGAAGGTTTTACTGGTCTTTAATATTCTTAAAATAATATTTCCTTTCTACAATTAGGAAAACGAAAAATTAAGAAAAGGTCGAAAAAATGTAGTGTGGGTTGCAGTTGATGGCAGCTGGCAAGAGTATGTGTCAAGTCCAAATAGCTAGCCGAGACCAAAGGAAATAGAAAACTGATAGGGGAAAGTGTGCCACTCTGTATCACCACCAGTTTACTTTATAAGCACCAAAAACAACAACAACAACAATTTTCTAGCACCTAAAAATTTGAGCCTACTCATTACCAAGTTTTTACTTTACGTGAATTTTGCTGTGACGACAACAAAATTTGTACCCTTCAGAGAGATGTGTAGTAATACAGACATATATAATAATTGGATAATACACTGTCTTACAATATTTGCGGTAGCGAGGATTTACTCTACAACTGGCAGGACATTGTAACTTGTCCATTGCGTTTGCAATGTCTCAGCTTTAAAGAAACAAATAGTGCCCCTTGGTCTTATAGGACACACATCAGCGGGGGCCATACCTAAGTTTTATTTTCCCTAGTCTCTCCCATATTACTAATTTATTTATAGCTGAAATACATTGTAAATAAATATAATGCATAAATACTTTTCTTTAAAACAAAACATGCACATTTGTTAGAATTATCATAAACACCATATGTACTCACCTGTTTATACATGAAATCAGCACATCTTTCCTTTTTAGCTGCAAACTTGTTAATAACTCGTTCATTGAAATCTTCTATTTGCATGATGAAGTCTCGCTCAAGGGAGATCATTGCAAGTGCAGATGACCTCTCTGCAGTTTTTTGCAGAAAATTTTTGATTTGCTTATGGGAGAAACAACGTTCTATTTCAGAAGTCACCATGGGAATGGTAAGCACCACACTAAGAAGTTTAACACATTCACTAAAAAGAGAACAAATATTATTGTCTCTGATAAATTCCATTAGAGGCAAAGCTCCAGATATGTTTCTGAATTCTTTTGAACTGTAGATTACTGAAAGTTCTGTACAAAGTTGTTTCTCTTCAATAAATGGATATGCTCCAACAATATCTTTCACCAATGCACCAGGAAACCTCCTTTCATACTCTGGAAACCTATCCGGTAAAAATAATTGATCTGCTTCTAAATGAGCAATAAAACTAAATCTGTCATTGACTTCCTTTAATATTGCATCACACACATCTAGTGCTTCTCTCTCTCTTGCTCCTTCCTCTGTTTTCTTTTCTTTGCTACTTCCTCATGATCAGATGTAATGTTCATTTCACTTCTGATTTTAAGTATTTCCGACTCAAATTTTTTAAGTTTTCCTCGAACTACTGTAGGAGTACAATTACATTTCTTAAGTCTGTTGTGCAACATGTTAATATGTGGCATGATTTTTTGAAAAAGAGACAACCAAAATATGAAATTTTCATTAGTTAAGATACCAATGAATCCAGAAGCTTGAAGCACAGAGCTTTTGCTCATTATGTTATCTTGTTGAATTTGTTTCATACATTCTATCAACTCCATTCTATTCCTGTAAATAATATCCACAGATCGTGCAGTAATATTCCATTTATGTAAGCATGGCAAACTACTTTGCATTATTTTACCTAAAACTGACCTTCTTACAGCAGAATTGGAAAAGAAAGAGCAAAGACCTTCAAGGTTAATGAAAAATATTCGAGCACTTTTACTCACACAAGCTGCATTTAAAAATACTAAATTTAACTGATGAGCATGGCAATGAATATACATGGCCTGCCTGTACTTTTCTTTACAAGGGCTTGCACTCCATGATTTAAGCTAGACATTAGAGAAGCTCCATTGTATGTTTGTGCAATGAGTTTCTCTTCACATCCCTCAAAATGGTGATACAATTCAGTTAATATAGATGCTGCTAATGATTCTGTTGTATGTCCAATAGGATTGAGAAAGCCCCAGAATCTCTCAACTGGTTTGAAATTTACAAGATATCTATATACAATAACAAGTTGGGGGGACTGCATCACTTGTCTCATCTGCTATAAGAGCAATGAATTCTGACTTTTTCATCTCTTTTGATATTTCCTCATGACAAACTTCAAGCATACATGTCAAGATTTCATTTAGAATATTTTTAGAAAATCCTTCAAATGCAGATTCTTCACGCATATTATTTCTCACTACACCATCTAGTTGAGCACTAAAATTTACAAGTTCATGAAAAATATCTGGGTTACTTGTTTCAGACTCATCATGACCACCTAGTGCCAAAGCTAATGACCCATAAAATTTAATACGATTAATTATGATGTTCAAAGCATATCTGTTCTGGCCAACTTTCTGGTTGTGTACTTCCATCGCTTTCCTACGGAAACTGTCCATTTGCTGTGCTTCACTTGTATATCCAAGCATTGCAAGCTGAGTGCATTTCTCAAATGTATTTGGAAGCTGTATGCCTTCTAGCACAGTTGTGAAGATGATTAAGATCATTCATACCATTTTTAGTCCATGTCTCATCACCACCAAACAAAATACAACAAAAACAGAAAAGTGCATTTCTCACTTCACAACCACAGATCCAATCAAATTTTTTGTAAAAATTTAATTTAAATTTTTCGTCTGTAGATTCGATTTTTTGAATGAACGCACTGCATCAACTTAAGAAGTGGTTTTGGCCTCCCAAGGCGCTTGATTTCATACTTTCTTCTTCAGATCGTGACCGAAATGGATGCTTTAGTAATGAACTCACTGAATTTATGTTGGTCCAAGGTGTAACAGCCTCTAAATAAGAACAAAACAATTAGCAAAAACAATGAAGACTGAAATTGAGAATATCCACTAAACTCCAATAAATACTAATTAGCAACACACAAGTGAACACTTGAACTATGTAAATATATACAGTAAAACTCCATTTATACTTTTTGCACTTGTTTTTCGTGTTTATGAATTGTTTTTAAGGCCCAGCTAAATGCCCATTCTCCCCATGTTAAATTATTTCAGATACGCATTTTATATTTATTAATTCTTCACATTTTTACCTACAGAAAAAATCTCCTGATGTCCAATAATTAGAAAATAACATAGATGACCAGCAAGTAAGAACAATTAAATGGGACTGCTGAATCACACTGTATGCACCAAATTTTTTTAAATCTAAGTTTTTCCCATTGAATAATGCTTTAAACATAGAGTATTCTGTTTTGGCAAAAATGTAGGTGGGCGGCAATGAAAACCATTGCAGGAAAACCACGCTGCTCAGCTGGCATCTGCCAAAACACCTGGCATAGTGTCGATCTATCTAGCAGTGACCTCAAGCAATTAGTGGCGGGAACGGAAAAGTAAACATCAGTATCGGGATTGATTTAAATCTATTTAATTGTATTTAATTTGGTCCAATTATGATTAAAACAGACTTATATATATAAAATTTATTACATAAATAATTTATAACCAAGGAAGGGAAGTATATGCTGGAAAGACATTAAATTTTTTATCATGCCATCCCTTAGCAATGAAGAGGGCTGTTATTTGTAATTTAGTGGACAGAGCAAACAATTTTTCATAAGACTAATTTATCGACAGTTAAAGAAATTTTAAGTTTAAATAATTATCCTTTAAACTATATTCATAAACACATCCAGAAAAGGTTAAAATTATTTTGAATCCTAATATGAATAATTCAGAAAAAAACTTCATATGTCTGCCTTTTATTCCAAAAATTAATAGTGTCTTAAAGAAAGAATTAAAATCAAAATTTAATATAAAACTTTATAATAGTGTAAATAATACAAAACATATTGTTTTGAATTTCAAAGATAAAAAAGAATTATTTGATTTCCAAAATTTAATTTATAAAATCAAATGTCAAAATTGTCCTAAAGTTTATATTGGACAAACTAAAAGGAAATTAAAATTAAGAATATCTGAACATATCAGAAATATAAACGAAATTTCACAAAAACTAAATTCTATTTCGACACATAGAATTGAAACGGGTTACATGATAGATTTTATAAATGTTGAAATATTAGGAATAGAACCAAAACAATTTTCGAGATCTACTCTTGAGACTTTATTTATTAAAACTCATAATTGTTTAAATACTCAGGTTGAATCTAATGTTTTCACAAATTTATATGATTCACTCCTCAAAAATTTTTATATAGATTAGATTGGTAAGATTGTTTATATCCCCAAAACATACCTAAAAACATACCCGTTTATTGATGATACCATGGTTCCCTTCCTTGGTTATAAATTATTTATGTAATAAATTATTTTGTCTTGGAATTGTTAATGTTTGTGATTTAAAATGAATATAAGGTAAGCTCCATATGTTTATATTGAGTAATAATTATTTTGAAGAGAAAAAGAAATAAAAATTGTTTTTAAAAATTCTTTTCAGTTAATCAACTTTCATTAATTTGTATTCTAGCCTGATGATGAGGTAAAGAAACCTTGAAACTGTTGCTGGACGTATTTACATTAAAGTTTATATTTATTAAAAAATAAGTCTGTTTTATTCATAATTGGACCAAATTAAATACAATTAAATGTATTTTACATTTATCTGTATTTAAGAAATAAATAAACCATAAAAACAGGTGTATTTCTTTACATCATCCTGTATCTAGCTTAGCTAAGAGAAAAACTACTGCTTCATATAATAACAACTGCCAGCCACTTACACTCTTCTCCCTTGAAAACTAAGTGTAAAACTTTCGAATTTTTAAAAGGTAATGTAGTATGAGTTTTAATATTCATTCAGTTTCAGTGAAAATGTAAATTGAGCACTGAAAGTGCAAAGACTGGACAAAATCACAGGGTGCAAGGATAGGGATGCTACAGGTGCTATACAACCTAGGCGTAATGTTTGTCTATGTTGCATTATAAGACTCTGGCATATTTTTAGGAATTAATGGGAATCAATTATTATGAGATGACTATGGGTTTCTGTATTTTAAGGTGGATGTTTATGCTTAAGATGCAAAGAAATGCAGTTTAAAGATCAGACTCTTTTAAAAAATTAGAACTTTCTTTCTTGTGAAAGCATGTTATAAGCATTCAATGTTGCTAATTCAACAGTATTGACAAAAATTGAATTTAGACCTTGCACATAGATTTTCCACATTTTCAGTGACAAGTTTTGCTCACTTATACATTTCGTTCCTTCAACCTTCTGAATACACATATAAATGAAGATTTACTGTACAGAGTCTACACTTGCTTCCTTTCTTTCACTCTCACTTAATATTATTGTAACTCTCCGACAAACGTAAAATTTCCCAATTCTTTGAATTAAGACGATGATGATGATGATGATGATATTTTTATTATTATTATTATTATTATATGCCAAACGAGAGACCGGAAGTACTGTTGGGTCAGGAATTAGCTACAGCTAAGTGGTCCCTCTTTCCTCTTATGCCTTTGAGATAACAGATTGAAATCATATAGATCTATCTACCCAGCAACTCCCCATGTCTCTCTAATGACAGCCTTCAATTCATCATTCTCCAAGCTTTGCCACTGTGACACGTGGATAGTAGCTTTACCACTCTTGTAGAACATGTGCATCCCACCCACTCCTTTGTATGATTTGCAGTTGATGCAAGAAGATTGTGATGTAATTACGAATCATAATTGGAATTGTTCAAATGAAACAAAAACTACATACTGTTAAAATATTTCAATTGCAATTTAAAAAAATTAAAATGCAAAGTTGCTACAAGATAAGCTCTAGGGTAACAAGATTAATGTTTGTTCATATTTATAAATTCCAAAACTTCGATGTGACAGATTGATTTATCATTCAAGTTGAGAATTTATTTATTCATTTTCTGAACACCTATAAGAGAACATTCTAATTTCAATTTACCTGGGGGGCACAAATGAACTTCTTGTCTTGCAGAAGTGCTTCCACAGCTTGGTGCAAAGGTGTCCTACAACAGAAAAAAAAGGGAAAAAAGAAGAAAAAAAGAGGGGGGAAAAAAGAAAGAAAACCCTTAATGTAGAGGAGCTATACTTAGGTATTACACAGAGAGCTACTGTGGAGAGGAATGCAGCAAAGGGAAGTAGAACAGAGAGGAATGCAGCAATGGGAAGTAGAACAGAGAACAATCCAGCTAAGAGAGGTAGGATGAAGAGGTATGCAGAAAGGGAGGTAGGTAAGGGAAGAATACAGCAAAGAGAGGTAGGACTGAGAGTAATGCAGCAAAGGGATAGGAGAGAAAGGAATGCAGCAAAGATAGGTAGGGCAGAATATAAATATTTCCATTTACAGAATCCATTTAATTCATTTCATTTCCTAAGAAATAGATATTATGTTTCAGTGACAACACCGAGAAATCTTAACCAGGATACAAAAAATTAAAGCCGTTAACTTATACTCATAGACTGTTCCAGAGAAAGTGCATTGATTCCATTCTATACTAGAATACACTTGCATCTGTATTCTTACCGTCTCCTCTTGCATTGAATCATCTTCAAATGTTTCATTTGGCTCAATAAACACTGCCAATGGCGGCTCCAGCTCTTCCTGTACAAAAGAAAAAGCATTAGAATACTAAAAGTCCATAACAGTTGATTGATTGATTGACTGGGGTTTAAAGGACATGGGCACTCATGTCAATTAACTTAAACCTGTAAAATAGGTAATAAAAAGATCATTGCAGACACAGCAATCATGCTGAATAAAATCAATAGCTCAGTGGTTAGACCACCTGTGCGTAAACCAGAAGTCCCGGGTTCGAATCCCGGTCAGGGTGACTATTCATTGAACAAATTTAAATGTTAAAATACATTCGTTACTCACTATCATGATCAGAACTTAGTATTCTTTACATCTGCGTGACATATTTCCTAGCGTAAACGCATCCAAAAATGTGACAATTGCATAAAACCAGATACACAATTTAAAATTTAGACCAAATGGCCACAAAGTCTATTAAAAAGAAGTGCAGGAACTGAATAAATTATTAAAAGACTTAAAAAATCTTGGTTTTCTCAATTGGGTTAAGAATAAAATGTAACATTTCCTGCCTGAATGATATTGGCATATTTTATAAATCAAAAATAAAATACCCTGGTTTTATTTTGAATATGAAAATATGAATGGTTAATTATCATTTAGAGAACACAATTTGCTTATATGAATTCAGTTTTTATCCTATCTGACCACCCTTCCATGGTGTAATTCATTAATATATCATCAATGTAGAATCATAACTTGAAACTTCTTGGTATTCTCAAAACCTTTTCTTACATTTGGAAACACCTGTGTTTAACCCACATACCATTTCCAACAAATAAAAAATCCAGTGTCATTATTGATTTACTTCGCAAATAATCCAGATCAATTTGACATTGTGCAATTTTAGTTTTTATCTTTGAAGTCATGATGTTTCTTTGTTACTGGGAAGAGCAGTTTATGCTCTGTGTAGTAAAGAGTTTTTATTTTCTCCATATTTGAAGACATATATGAGCCATTCCACGTCAAATCGCACAAAAAAGACCAAAATTTGACATTCATATTTTTATTTATTTTCTAATTTTTTCTATTTGTTATATGGATCAAATAAGTGAACACGTGTATTTTTATTTTTTTCTAACTTTATTATTTTCGGAAATATTGTATAATGAAATTTGCTAAAATGACGCGCATCACTAACTTAAAAATATAATAAATTTGAATACACCAATTATAGAAATTCTGTTCAAATTCCATTTGAAACTTAAAAACATGTTTAATTTTTAAGATTTTGCAAAATATTTAATTTCTTTAATTTTCAATTTTTTTCAAAAACTGAAATTTTGAAAATTGAATATTTTTGTAAACTCGATGAGCTAAAAATTTTTAAAAAATATTTATAAATGCACTAAAGTATTGATAATAAGTCCAGAAAATATCAAAGTGGGATCTCGGTAACTTTAAAAGATATTAATATTTTACGAACCGGTGTGTAATAGATTGCTGCAATAGACACGTTGTTTGCGTTACTGGTCGTCGGTTTCTTGGGATGAAGCAGTAATTTAAGTACTTCTTGAGGTGGTGAAATTTCATGATTGAATTTATAAATAATAATATTTATGTGTATTAATATACATATAAATAATATTAATATATTTATAAATAATTTATAAATTTATAAATAATTAAATGACGGATTCATGACTCAGGTTTTTGACTGACATTTTGAAATTTTCTGGTCCCTCACTACTCACTTTAATTACAAGTACTTGCATACCATAGAATTCCTGGACTTTCGTCACAATGCACAGATTTAATCCCTCACCGAATTTACTTCAGTTCTGGACAAAATTCCATTTTCTTCAGCCAACGTTTTAGACACTTGTATCATGCGTTCGGTTGCTGCAAAAAGTCGTTTAATTTTATTGTATGTCCAACTTTCAAAAATTGTCAAAATTTAAATTTTCAACGTCATGTCATCTGTTGAGTGAAAGTAATCGATAAGTTACTAAATAGTATCTTTGTCTGATTTTTCGATGGACGTCGAAGGATCTTCAATGTGAAAAAATTTATGTGTTGGCACTTTGTACTTTCGAAAATTTCTCATGGGAATGCCATTTTGTTCCAATTTTCTTTTCATGGCGGGGTTTCTCGTATTGCAATTAAACTCATGTTTATCTTCTCTTTATTCATTTCGCAGACACTTGACGAACTATCTGAAGAGCTTCAATGGTCACTTCCTTGATTTCCACTTTTTTCACTGGACGTTCCGCTACTTTCGTTAATGCCATGGGAGCCACTGATATCGACACTATCTTCATTAAGAAAAGGCCGTTTTGGAAGCCGATTCCCTTTCTTCCGAAATGAATCACAAATTCCCCAATCTAATGACTTCTGTAAATTCACTAGCAAATTGTGGTTTACGCGTCTTGGAGATTTTCTTTTTAAAAAACTGTGATCAGGAAGTTTAAATGGATTGAAACATCTATCTCATACACTGATCGCCACTCATGTTTCACAGTGTACACACGATTCACAGAACAAATACTAGCACTTTTGTCTTCATAAGTATTGCGTATTGCGACTAATGTTGAGAAAATTTTACCATGTCCCTTGACAAGTGGTCGATTGTATTTCAAGAGCAATGTCAGGATGGCACCCTGTTCCCAGGAGGCAAACTTTTTCCTTGGTTATGTTTGGTAGAAAATTGAACAAGAAATATGCCTATTTTTTTCAAATTTTAATCTGAGAGAGTTCATAAAAACATTTTCGTTTTTTAATATAATTACAATTTTTTAATGAAGTATTTATTTTTGAGAAAGTAATTTACAGATGAGTAAAATACACATATCAAAAAATTAAACAAAACAAAACAGTAATTTTTGTGTTAAGTACATTCAGAGTGTCAATTAATCATATTTTGCAAAGTACGCGAAAATTTCAAAATTTAATATAGACAAAACTACACAAATAAACAATTTTCAGGTAAATAAAGAAACACATGCCTCTTTTTTGATGTCCAGAATGAATGCCATATATTGGTGTCATTTTTTTTAAATAGTTGTGTCAATTCGAGTGCGATTTGACGTGGAATGGCTCGTATTTCAATTCGTTTCGCTCTCACCCATAAGAACATAGATGACCCACAAGTCACCCACGATGTTACCCACAAAAATATGTATGACACAGTGTCATACATTCTGGGGGCAGACTGAACATCTGAAATACTAGTAACTCTTGAAATCCTTATCAGGCAGACGGTCATTCTTTTTTTAATTCTTCACCACTTGCATCAAAGACTGGCCGAACACAATTCGTTAGTGCATGGGTAGGCAGAGCGCGCCCTTATACTTACAATTGATTTTCTTAGAACTGTATATGTAGAGTGCCCACTTTTTTTCTTATTGTATTTTATAGAAAATTGAACAAGGAACACGCCTATATTTTTTTCAAATTTTTATCTCATCGAGTTAATATAGAAATTTTACTTTTTTTGAAAAAAATACATTTTTGAAAATGAAATAAATATTTTTTGAAAAACTTATTTACAGAGGGAAAAAATACACATTTCAAAGTATTAAATGACACAAACCAAAAATGTTTATATTTGGTACATTCGGAGAAATAATTGATCTTATTTTGTGAAGTACCTGTAAATTCCAAAATTTAATATAGCCATAACTACACAAATAATCAATTTTCAGGCAAATAAAAAAATACGTGTCTCTTTTTTTGACGTCCAGATTTAAGAAAAAAAATATCGTGCATTTAAAAAAATGTCGTGTCAACTCTTGTGCGATTTGACATGGAATGGCTCATATTATATTTCCTCCGTATTTCAAGAAAATATAACAATAAGACTATGGAATAGAAAATCACAGGTTGACAGAGTTAAATGTCATGGAGACTGACAACTTGAGGAAATGGACAAAAATTAGAAAGGAAACACATGTTCTTTGTTGAGGGCACAAAGTTTAATAGAATACAAATCAAATTGGTGTAATTTAATGAACAGATACAATGTCATATTGGTGGTGAGTGACTGACAAATACTACAATGAAAAATTAAATGGGCTAAAATATATGGTACAGTGGATACAGTGAATTGGATGTATGGAACTGGACCTAACTGAAGGACTTATGTGACTTGAAAGGTGAAGAAGACTTACATAGGTATAGTTATTGAAAATTGTAGTCAACTAAATATTTCATTATTATTTCAGTTTAAAAACCTATATTATCTTTTTTTATTATTATTTATTTATTTTATTATTATTTTTTTATTTTTATTATTATTTATTTACTTTTATTTTAGTACTTTCATTTAGTTACCTTATTCAAATCTATGGTGTATGGCACACAATCATCAGCCCTGAACAAATATTAAATGAATATTTTTACTTTCTCCATTAAGTAAATTTATTATATTTTTTTATTAATGGAAAAAGTAAAAACCATCTCGGTATAGACTTTCAACCCTATACCCATCATCAAATTCATGCAATTTTTCTAACCAAAGTAAGTAATAAGCAACCGATTCTTTTGCTGTTGCAGGAAGAATATTCAATATGGAGAAGACTGCCCAACCATTTTGATTCAAGCAACTGCCGTTGCATCTGTATGAATTTCATAAGGCAGAGACTAATTGGTGTGAGTTTGCTACAAATTAGATGTTTCATTCAATTTCAAACACTTCTCATGTCATATGTCCTCTAGTTCAGGGCAATCAGACAGACGAGTTTGCAAATGGCCTTTGCAACAGCTTGGGGTAAACAGCGACATCAGCTTCGTGAAGGAACTCGTGTCACAGGCAAGAAGCAGGAGGTGAGAACACTTGGAGGTGTGAATGTGGCGAGTTGGGTCAAACACATGGGTTGGTATATCTTAAAGAAGTATTTATTAAATTTTAACAATTTTTAATAGAAACTTTGACTTTTAACACTACTAACTTTCGTTATTAAATACTTTCTACTGAACTACTGCCTGAACAAAGTGAGTCACTTCTGCACTCACTGCACAAGAAATGAGGAGGACCCTTGGGCTGAAACATGTTGTAAGTCTTCTTGCAGAGTGTAAGATCTGAGCACACACATGCTCCATTTGACAGCCTTGCCCTAGGTATTTCATGTTGAGTTCCAGTAAGAAACTTGTTTCACTTTTAAAACAATGATTTCCAAAATGCAGAATGTGCACACAGGTCCAACTATTAATAATATTTTGCTTAACAAATAAAAAAAGATGTCAAAATTTAGTGTTGTCCCAACATTATTTAAGGAACAAGCCAGTTTACAATTGTCTACACCATTTTCCATATTTCTAAGGATTCCTTTCAAAATTCCTTGATGTTTCTGAATTAATGAAATCTCCTGAGTTTTTCTGGTTTCCCAGAAAGTTTCCTGAAATAGATTACTCCTCTTATGCAAGGCCATCATTTCATGTACAAATGGGTGAAGTTCAACTCACTGTGAAATCATTCTTCCCTTCCCATTTACTTGAGAATATTTTGAAGCCAATGAGTGAAAACAATGAATTAAGGAGACAATATTTCTAATTTACACACCTCTTCAGCATTGTTTTTCTCCTTTAATGGAATTGTTACTGGATGAGGATCACCTTTCTGAAAACAACAGCAGTTCTTAAAATAAATAAATAAAAAACCTTTCAGCTATAAGAAAAATGGATGAAAACAACTTGTATTTTGTTCAGTTTAACTTAAAGGACACCAAAAGGAATGAAGGATTTATGAATTAGATTAAGAGGTAAAAAAACACAAAAATAATGGGTGAACTTGAACTCTCTGACGTTAATTAACATGAAGTAGTCATATGGAAAATTTCAACATACATGGAACGAGCTAGTGTGATTACAATTCCCTAAATAAAATTAATGTAACTAGGGTTTAGTAATTGAAGTTGCTAAAACATGCTACCAGAGCACCCCAATAATGCCTCTGCATGCATGGGCATGACCACAATGGGTGAGCATTAGACGTGCAAAATTATGTTGGGTGTTAATGGGTTAATTTCATTTCCACCATGTCATGTACAAGTGGGTGAAGTTCAACTCGCATTCTTCTCTTCTCATTGACTTAGAATTGTGAAGTCAATGAATAAACAAGGGGTGCTCAACAGCACATGCTTTTTCACATTATTGAAAATAGTTATGTAATATTGAAATATTGTAATTTCAGACACATGAAAAATCCAGTTATAACTTGAAAAAGACCAATTCAACTAAAGCAAACAATGCACCTATGGTATATATCTGTGTTTATTTCAATAGACAGGAACAGTATTTCTAACTTTTACAAAATGTAACAAAAATAAATAAATTTAACTGTTCCAGTATTTGCAGCACATCATACAGAAAAGAAAGAATAATATTTCACACAAGCTCGTAATGTAAAGTACCCTCCAAAATTAAAATATTGGTTTCAAATTCAAGGTGCCACAACATCTGCCAGATGAGTTGGGGAATATCAATTTTGAAAAATATTGGCTAAACGGTTTAGGCATTAGATGGATGCGCAGATGGACAGACAGATATTTTGCTGTCAATCAATTGTTCAAGGACCCACATGGATTCTACAGAACAATGTAGAGGAAGTAATAGGAACAAGATTTATCCTGTTTCTCATTCCCAAGGCCTGGCAATAAGAATTTTTCTGTCGAAAATTCGCCATTTTACCCCACAGCACTACAATTAAGGAAGATTAAGGAGAAATATTTCAAATTTACACACCTCTTCAGCATTGCTTTCTTCCTTTACTGGAATTGTTACCACAAGGAGATCACCTTCCTGAAAACAATAGTAGTTCTTAAAACACAAAAGAATGAAACAAAACAAAAATTTTCTACTATAAGAAAAATGGGAGAAAATTTTTTGTATTTTGTGTAGTTTAAGGTAAAGATCAAGTGGAACGAAGGATTTACTAATTAGAATATGAGGGCAAAAAACATGAAAGTACTGACTGATCTTCAAAACTCTTTCTTTAATTAGCCTTAAGTAGTCACATGGAAAATTTAAATATAAACGGACCTACCCAATGTGACTGCAACTCCCTAAATAAAATTGAAGTGACAACGGTTTAGCAATTAAAGTTGCAAGAACAAGTTACCAGAGCACAACAATGGCTCTGTGCACATGGACAAGATGACAATGGGTGAGTGCTAGGCTTGCAAAATTATGTTGGACATTAATGGGTTAATTTCACTTCCATCATGTCATGTACAAAAAAAGGGTGAAGTTCAACTCACTGTGGAATAATTTTTCCCTTCTCACTGACTTAGGGGTCATCCATAAATTACGTAATGCTAAACTGGGAAGAGAGGGTGTCTCAGGCAGCGTTACACTCTGTTACATAGAGATAGAGAAGGGGGTGGGGGTATTGTAAATACTTGAAATTTGTGTTACATAATTTATGGACAGCCTCTTAAGAGAATTGTGAAGTTAAAAATAAAGGATCAAAGAGCAACATTTCAAATTTACACACCTCTTCAGCATTGCTTTTGTCCTTCTCTGGAAATGTAACTAGAAGGAGTTCACCATCCTGAAAACAATAGTAGTTCTTAAAAAACAATAATGAAACAAAGTGAAAACCTCCTGCTACAAAAAAAGTGGTTGAAAAGATTTTATAGTTTGCCTAGTTTAAGGCTGAAGAAACACCTAACAGAACAAAGGATTTTCGAATTAGAACACGAGGGCAAAAAACACAAAAGTAACGGCCGAACTTAAATACTTTTATGTCAACTAACTCACACAGTAGTCACATGGGAAATTTCAATATAAATGGACATACCCAGTTGAACTGCAACTCCATGAATAAAATTAAAATTTTATTGTATGCATAATTCAAGTGTGTCAAAATAATGATTTAGCCATGGTGGATTTCCACCATGGATTTAGCCAGAAAAAAAGGATCTCTCAAAAGTGCTGAAAATGTCCAACTTTTTTGTATTTTTTGTTATTTAATGCCAAATATTTTAAATGATTGGATGAGTTTTTACAGATATTGCATTGTTGATGAACATAGCATTTTATTTATTATAAAAAACAATCTTTAATTATTCTTGATGTCTTCCGGGCTGATGGGCCGTGGTCCAATTGGCTTGGAACTGCCAAACGTTTCGCCCACGACTGCGGTGGGCATCTTCAGTGGCGAGGTCTCGGGCGAAGTGTCCGGGACAGCGGCTTACTGGCGACTGACGTCGTGCTGGTCTCGTCCGCGGTATTGGACCACGGCCCATCAGCCCGGAAGACATCAAGAATATTGACTCCGGCCGTGAAAGCCTTCAATGCTTTATAATCTTTAATTAGTTATAACACATTTCACAATTTATGAATAAGGAAACTTTGCTATAGAATCTGTTACGTGGGGTGTTAGAGTGATGAAACATTGATGTTCAAAATTAAAACATTGATAGAAAATCCATAGAAATTTAAAAGCTGGTTCAGTAATCTCTAAAATAAAATTTTGCACAAAAATTTTAATTTCATAGTGGCCTGGTTTATTAATTTATAATTATGATTTAAGTAAAATCAAAGTTAAAGAACACCTCTCCATGTGCAAAGTTTAAGGAAAAACATAGGAAATACAAGGGCACTGCAGTCATCTCAGGAAAGAGACAGGTATGCGACACTAATGATGTTTTCAGAACATCAATATATTTGTACAAACATACAAACATTGCTGCATTTAAACTAATTTATTGAATCCAATGTTTTTTTTAACATCAATGTTTTGCCTTGGTTAGTATTTAATTTTAGAATTAAATATATAACAATACAAAAATTCAATAATTTTCACATATCCACAATTCGAACATTTTCAGATCAAAGTCACCAAGAGTGAAAAATAAGTTAGTCATATTTTTGTTAACAAATGTAGTGCATTATTTTTGTATTATCCAAAAATATAAAAATGTTTGTTAATTGTTCCACACTTGCTTTGTCTTTATTTTTCCAGCTGAAATCATCCACCCTTGCATGTGAACACTGGTGTAGAAGTTCCTAAAATACAGTTACAAACATCGACTTTTAAAAACCTTGTATTTTGAAAATTTAATTATCGATGTTTTGAAACATTCATGTTTTGTAGTCGACATTGCATCCCTAGAGAGAGAGTGTGCTCAATGCAGGTAGTACAAACAGCGTTCATTTGGATCAAACCCAAAAACTGATAGTGATACCCTCAATTATTATTTCATATTTTAACATTTATAAAGTTTTGATTATGGGAATTTTTCAACCATTATACATCAATGTTAAAAAATATCAGCTTTAACAGGTGTCAATATTTAAAATACCGATGTATTGAAAACATTGACATCAATGTCATATCCCAAGTATGAGACCCCCTCTACCTACAACTGCAATGACTTTGTTTTCCAGAAAAATTTTATAAGAAACAACAGGAATTAGAATGACTTCTCGGAAAGGTATATGAAGGCGCAACTATGCGACACATTTCCCAGAAATGAGAGTTATAATAAACAGCAGAACTGTGGCATTAAAGACATTTCAAACAACATGCAAAGTAAACTTGAATCAATCCAAGGAAACAAAAATCCACGGAATGTCCTCAAAAACATCAGTGAAAGAAATGAACATGTACAGAATAGAAATTCTTTTTTATTTTATTAAAATAACCATTAGAATAATTTTGATCTACTGAGACATTACCAATTACAAATTTCAATTCTTGTCTGAAGAAAACAAATAATACTTATAAAAAAAAAAAAACCTTGACTGAAAGGGAAAAGAAAAGATAAAAGGAAAAATGTTTTCTTGGTAAAAATCTTCTATATTGCTACATGCGAGTAGTTCTAGTTAACTAAATACAGGGTCTTTAGCTCAACTTGCAACCCATATCTGAGAGCACTTATTCTAGTTTTGGAAATTTGGGAACCACATGTCTTTGCCACCTTTCAAGACCGCCATGCCTGGCACATCGAGACAGCAGAGGAAAAAAGCAACTCTCAGGTCATAAGCTGCAACATCTCTCCTTTTCCCATTCAAGAGCGTAGGTGGGCAGATACTCGGCTCACGCAACTGGAATCTTTTTTGCACTGTACAGAGTGGGTGGGGGGTGGGGTGGGCTGAGGCATGAGCGGGTAGACAAAACGTCTCTTTCGGTGATTCTGTCCAGTATTCTTAAGAAACAACTGTAGAACTGAAGATGTGGAAGGAAGTTATGACAGATTTATTGATTTATTAACAGCAATGTAACAATAATTATTATTTAATGAGAGCCAGCTCAGGGAGAAATCAGAAAGATTTCTATTAATTAAATTAATACAAATTAAACAAATTAATAACTAATGAAAATAATAAAATATAATTTCCTTAAAGTGACAAAAAAAATTACCAAGTGCTCTAAATGACCACTATTTAACACCAGACAGGCGTTTACTATTTTCAGTGCAGTGGCTGCAGTATGTTGAAGAGAAACAAGGACAGAATAAGTGCTTTCTTATATCAATAGTTCTTTCTTCCATCTAAAATTACACATTCTCTCTGCCCAAATCTGAGGGCATGCGGCTGGGGGTCACTAAAAGTGAAAGGGATGCTGAAGGTTTTTCACGCGTTGCCAAATTGCCAAAACAAGAGGCGGTGTTTCCAGACATGGGTTGCAACTAGACTCAGGATATTACTCTACTTCTTACATTACTTGTTACAAAAATAAGTGGAAAATGGCAGATGTTCTGCCCTTCATCTCCCTCTTTCTCCTTCCCCCACCCTTTCTCCGTCTTTCTCTCTGTCCCTGTCTCAGTCTATGTGACTCTCTGTGTGTGTTTGTCTCTCTCTCTTTCTCTGTCTGTCTACATCTCTTTGTCCCTCCTTTTCTTTGTGTGTCTCTATGCGTTTTAAGAAAAAGATGGAGTTAAGGAGGAAAGGGAGAGAAAATATATCTATATCTATCTATCTATTTGTGTGTGTGTATATATATATATATGAGTACACACCTCATGTGCGTACCTACCTCTGGCACGATTGTAGAATTATAATTTGCAACAGAAATCCAATTTTTGCTGTCCAATGGTTCTTCTTTAAACTGATAACAAAAGAAAGGGAAAGATCAGTCTGATGTGGAGCAAAGTTTTTATTTGAATTTCCATAAAGGTATCTTTATATATTGAATGTAGCAGGTGGTATATTTCAAGTTAAAATTTTTCCTTACTATTCATGGCTCTGAATGCAACAAAAAACTTAAAATGTGCTTTATCCCTAGGCATTACGGGCTTTTATTTATGGCAAATGTTCAATAATGAAAATGGCATGTAGCATATTTTTTATTGTAAATATAATATTTGGGTTTCAGTTAACTATTCATTTCTCACTCAGTGCATGAAAAACTTTTTTGGAATACAATGAATCTATTTTTTTTATTTTTACCCACATAAAATAGCAATACTTTGACATTTTAACATTCTTCTACAGATAATAGTTTACAGACCAAAAAGGGGGTCTTTAATTAGTATATAAAGTTTCATGTTTGTATTACATAAACTTCATGAGAAAATTGCACTTACATGCTATAATATTAGTTTGGAGAAAAACTGAGCTAAAGGTTTTTTCAAGCTTATCACTCTAAAAAATAGTGCCCTCCCAAATGATTATGTGCAATTGACAAAGTCACAAAATTTACACTTGACTAAGAACTTACGACACAACACTAACTTTCACAACCATACAACCATTTGCACTATTTTCAAAAAAAAATTATCACTTTCTTCCGCTGATGAAACTGAGCAAGTCCTGAACTTAAAGGTGCTAACCTTGCATCAGGAGTGACAATTATTTCCATGCCTCACTTTCACTCTTTTGCCATAGAACTTTCGTTTACCAAACTTCTTTATTATACCAACGGTGATAAAGGTAAAACTGTCCAAACACAAATTAAACACCCCCTATTTCACATCACACAGCCCAAAAATTTAAATCAAAACATGTCCAGAACTTCTACTGAAAAAGACACAAAACCATCACAGCTTTACCCAATAGCAAACAGATTCCAAAGATTTCTTTAGCAAAAAATGTCCCACTTGTATCTCACAAAGGAAAACCAAGTATGATCAATAATAAACACATAACCTATTGCAATGGGCATCCACAAGATTTAAATGACTATTTAAACCACTTCAATGGTAACAAGATGAAAAAAGTTCACTTTTTCTTGACAAGGTTAGAGAATTTTTTGAGCATAAAAGAAAAAAATTACATTTTTTGACAAATATAGCTGCCATCTGCATGACAATGCGTGCAATTCAGATGTAACAAATTAATAATTTTATAAGTGACAATATGACAATTTTCATATATTCATATTTTTTAATAGGGTATTTACTTCAATAAACCATAAAAATTTGAACTTGGTCACGAACAACCACTTGAAAGGTCGTACACATCGGTAGACTGGAGGCTTCTGCTAATTTACATGTTCCTTTTATTCACATATGGGTTTCTAACTTTGCTGTCGAATTTTGCTGTATCTTTACATCATCATTCCACTCAGTGAGAGTGAAGAATGAGACTGACAAAACTGACATTCTTGCATGCCAGTTTGGTATAAAAATGCCTTAATGATCATGCCCTTGGCAGATTCTAGGTTGTTTAATGAAAATTTCAGAGGGCAAAGTTCAACTTGGAACTGCAAGAATGAAGAAATTCAAATAGGACATAACATTTTTTTTTTTTTTTTAATCTTGCAGGAGTTTTGACATTTCCAGTAGCAAGCTTATTTTGGGTTACTTTACTTATGTCGAACAGCATTTACTGTACAAAAATCACACACTGGAATAGCTCTTCTGATGTAAAAAATAACCTAAATTGTTTATGTGTAGTTTTCTGAAAAGAATCATTCATTTAAAAAAACTGTACAGTGCGTGAAGTCAACTCGTTTCAACCCTTTTTTAAGTCGTGTCGGTCGTGCCACCATCAAAGCAAAGCAGATCATACGTTTTCACAGTAATTCAACCCCCCATGTACTTGCCTCTTCTACAGTAAATATATTTTCAGCTAAAATCTCAATGTCATCCATCACTATTACAGTCAGCGATCTCAGGCAATACTACGAAACAATATTCTTCCTATACTTCGCACATTCTCCTTCGATTACTACTCTTCTACTTTCAAAAATCAGATACTCTTGCAACACACACAAAAGAGAATGGGAAGGGACGTCCCGCTCTCAATTCGATTCAGAAATCGATTCTTTTCTTTCGATCCGTAAGGAATCGGTATTCGATTATAATAGTGCGATTTTTACATAGCTGCCTCTCAAAACCCTATGACCACGACGGAATATCTAGAGGTCTGCATTCTCCGCGATTTTTACCGACCAGTGCTCGCTCGCCTCTCTTCTCTCGAGACCACGCGCTCGACTGTCCTTCGCAGCCGGTTGCGGACTCCCGGGAGCCGGCGACCGACCGAGACTCGGCCGGTCTCGACAACCGGCCAAGACTCGACAACCGGCGGACCCCGTTCAAGCGAACTGCGCCACGTAACAATCGGCCGACACGTCGGAGTAAATATCTAATGCCAAGTTTGAGGAAAAGGAAGGAGTATTGAATGGTTTTTAAAATAAATGACCAATAATTTCGTTTTTTCAAAATTTAAAATATGGACGAATTTTAATATTAATTTTTAAATAATAAATTTTAATATAAAAAAGAATAAAAAGCTTTAAAAATCGACTCCTCGGACCCACGGGAGAACCTCATGTGGATCTATTGCAGTTCTGCCTGTGACTTCAAAGAAAAGGCACTCAAAAGTTTTAGAGATAAATTCCGTTCTTTGTAATGACTAGCTGGCTAGTGGCGTGCATTCCAGGTAAGCTAGGTAAGCTGCGCTTACCCTGAAAAAAATCCGTTAAATGTAATTATTATAATGTGAAATCGCGACTTTCACCATGATGAGAACTCAACAAAGAGTTTAAATTTCTGTCAAGGAAGGGTACACTGCCTTGCGAAGGCGCCCGACCAGAGCGTGGCCCTACATCGAGCATACAAAGCTGATGCAGACGGAGACGGAAAGCGGGTGAAAGAGACGGAAGTAGTAAGCGCCGCCACCCGGCCCGAAGTGAGCATTGCGATGTTCTTCATCTATACTGCGATTTTTGTAGGAAGAGCTCTCAAGATAACTCAAATCCCATCTTCGCGATGGAATATGACACGGCATTTCGCGTCTTTTCTCGGTCTTGCCGGTAGAAGTCGCATGATCGCAAGCACTGCTTCATACGGTCGCGATCTTGCGAAATCTAGCGGAACAACTGTGAATGATACGAAATGCCGTGACATATTCTATCGCGAAGATGGGATTGAGTTATCTTGAGAGCTCTTCCTACAAAAATCGCAGTATAAATGCATTAGGGAGTTCGCGCATGCGCTCTTGACTTTCAGGAAGCTTCATTTGGTTGTACGTAGCCCTCTGGTAAGCGCAGCCACCCAGGCCCGCCGCCTACAACACCACCCAGGGTGGCCCTGAAATGAGCTTCCAGACATGTTCGCATTTTACACAGTGGTAAGCGCCGCCTAGTGAGTCTGGTGTTGTAAGTGATAATACAAACTCGTGATTTTTTTCATCTGTGCGTATTATTTCTGTGTGCGTTCTTCCCGTGTGCTGCCTTTTGTGCTTCGTAGCGGTAAGGCACTGAGCTACGGCAGAAAATCCATATATAATTGAGAATATTTTAAAAAATCCGTTCAGTTGTCGTACTTTTGTGGAGAAAAGTGGGGTTATTCGAGTAGGAAGATCTGTTCCGGAACTTCCTGACTTCAGATGTTTGTACAAAGAAAAGGGAAGGGAATATTTTCGCTATTTTAATACTAAAAAGTATGATCTCACTAATTGGTAAACAGGTAGTAGAAAACTTAATAAATTATTTTGCTGGCCATGTTAACTGTTTTCCCATGATCATAATATATGGAACAAAGAAGGCTATAACAATTTGAACAACGTTGCGAACAACAATTTGAACAACCCAGCACGTTGCGATTATTTTAGATGAAACATCCGACGTAAGTACCAAATCACAATTAGCTTCTCTTAGATATGTTCAGGAAAAACTGTAGAAATTCAGAAGAATTTAGATCGTTTCTGGACGTAACCGCGGATAGATCTGGAAATGGATTATTTAATCATGCGGAAGAAATAGTAAAAATTCGGCGACAAATTGGTTGCTCAGGCATATGATGGAGCAGCAGAATTTGCCACACAAGAGAGGAGAATGGAGTTTATTTTCAAGTAAATTATGTAAGATTACTTGTTTAATTTCAACATTATTTATCCAGTAGATATGATGTAATAACAAATATTTGTTGTTCCTTATGCTTTACTTCAAATGTTTATAACAACGTATGTACGTCTTCAGTTGCCATTTTATTGCGGCTCAATTGCGAGTGGTACGCAGGAAATCGTAATACAGTACCACCTTTGTTCTCGGTTGCTTCATCCGTGATACTTTACGTTTTGTCCCCTAACAGCATAGGCTTAAGGGGAAGAGGGGACACTTGTCTCCAAATGTTTCAAGCTTCTTTGAATTTTTACAAAGTAAAATGTTAAAAAAATGTAATACAAAATTATAAACAAGATTTAAAACATATTACTATCGGATATTTTCAAAGTGGAAATATGTGAAAACAGTGTAATGAATAATTTCAGACTCCCCCTAGCCATTTCGCGCCATATAATCTCCTAAAAGTTCTTTCACACATCAAACACAATGTCATGGAACGGAGGGCACTACCGTTGCAGAGGTCGCTTCCTCGAACCGGTTCCGACGAGTGAGCTTTGCCGTATCAGCACAAAGGATAGTGTTTCAATTCAGCGTTCATCACGTCCCGACAGATACGAGGAACATCTTTTCGACATGTGGATCGTTCAAATGCCATCGACTGTTGGTGACTGGTAGTTCGTAGAAAATTGTGTGCGCATAAGCTGGGGACTCGCATTCTTCCAGAATAAGCAATAATAATAATAATAATAATAATAATAATTATTATTATTATTATTATGTCATTTTTGATATAATTAAATATTTATATACAGTAACTAAATGGATTTTCGTTTTGTCTCCTCAAACACATCACGTCGCACCCTTGCTATTTACAGAGCTTACCCATAGGAATAGGTCACCGCACGCCCCTGATGACTAGGTATCGGATGCTTCGGAAATTGCTAATTTTTTCTAATGAACTTAAAATTATTAATTTTCCTTCATTTTATATGGTGTAAATACAAATGCTCTGCTAAATTTAGATGCAAGTGCAATGAAATATATTAGTACCTTTCCCTTCCAATTTTGTATTTTTGCCGTCTTTTTGCAAATATTTTTGTTGTTGGTGTTGTTGTTGTAATTTTCAGGCATCTGAAACGCAGGTCTTGGTTTCTTAACCCAGCAGTAGGCGTGCGGGGTGCCTCAGTCACCTCAGCATTGTTTTGAGCTCATTGTACTTTTAGTTTTATTTATAATCTTGCGACCTTCTCAATATCTTTCGAGGAAAGCTTTGTGCACATATCTCGACCCTTCTCTTTCAACTGCTTCCTGTCCTTTCCTGGAAATTTCGTCGCAAAGGCGATGGCGCGCTGCGTGGGAGCCACCGAGTCACCTCGCACAACCTTTGTTATCGCTTCCTGCCACGCTGTTCACAGTAGTTCACCCAAAGGAAGAGGGTCTCGTGGAGCTTCAATACTACTCTACAGAAGTCAATGATTCACAATTTCAGCTTTTACGATTTTTTAATTACAATTAATCGCTTATCTTGTATTGAAACGAAAAATAATGGAATAATTGAAAAACATTGTACTCGTACATATAAAACTTAATATGCATCATTTCATGTATACATACTTTTGACGAATTTAAAATAATGTTAAACGTGTGTATATAATAGTAAATAATGTATTTTGAATTATTGAGTTGAATAGGCTGATGTGCCGTGACCGCTGTTGTTTGGTCGCCGACTGAGTCGCCAAATACAGAGGCCACGGCGGCTTACATAAACTATTTCACAATAAATTACTATGCCCATTGACGACAAGACGTTTTGATGCAAGGAAAATAGTACCCACCTCATTTTTGTTTAGCATATGTTTTTTTTCTTATATACTCGTGAAATTATGACCAAATATTCATTGTATTTAATAAATATGCCTTATATTCGGGTTTGTAAGAAACTTCAATGACATTACAATTGGTATGCAACGAATTATCTTCCCTCCAGCACTACAAATATAGAAAAAAAATAAAAAATAATTTTCAGAGTCTTTGTTTGCCTTAATTCTTTCAAAAAATGTATTGCTTGTCTCTATAAAATTATTTCCAGTCAATCGATAAATTGTTACTTTTCAACAAATTAATCGTTTAATTGAAATTGTATTTTCTTTCGATTACAATGAATTGAAAGTGTTGCGATCACTACATGCGGCGACCCGTTATATCCCGTACATGCATTGAGGGGCGAAGCTACTGTGCACTCCGGCGCTTGGCCGAGCGCTCGAGCGCTCGAGCGCCCGGGCGCTCGGCGACTCCCGCGTCTCGACGGGAGCCGCAAGGCGGCCGGTCGAAATGTCCGTTAAACAGCTATCTCTTCCCCCCCCAAGCAAGGTCCCCCACCCTTAAAACATTTCAGACCATTTCATAAAAGTTTTTTTTGTTGACCAGTGTTTTCGTGTTTGACAGAAGTGTTTTGGGCACACCAATATGACGGACTGGCTTCACTTGCGGAACATGGCAGAGGTTGGTAATGCTACTACCTCCATGTAGTAATAGCTCCATGATTCAAACGAAAGATTCGTGCTGTGTTCACGTGGTTCATGACGCAAACTGGTGCTGCGCAGAATGAGCAAAATTGGTACACTGGTGTAACTCATGCATAACTTTCCACCATGTTTGGAATGTAGACATCAGTGCTCCCTGCGAGCTTTTGCCTTCAACTGTAATTACGCGTCGATGCCTGCACAGTCACTTATGCGAACGTATTGCACTTATGCGTCGTATATATCTTATGCGAAACGGTACACGAGCGCTCTGCCAACGCGCGTTATCTTGACTTACCTTGTAGCATGAGCGTCTTTCTTAACGCACGTCGATAAGTGCGCTCATGTGCCGTTTTGCATGATCGCGACATCTAGCGGCACATATCAAGCTTGATCCGGTCGCGATGTAAGACATCTAACGGCACGATCGAGAAAGACGCGAAATGCCCTGACATATTCCATCGTGAAGACGGGCCTTGACGCGCCAGGTTACAAAAATCTAAGTTTAACAACGATGCCAACCGCAAGATGGCCATTCTAGCATACATACAAGGGGTCATTGACGAAATTGTCAAGCCTTTAATAACTAACTTAAGGCCGAAGACGTCAGCTTCGTCGACGCGCGTTGATGCCTGCACACAAGTCACTTAACTCCCGTCGTAGATTAACACTCTCGGGCGAAACGGCACACGAGCGTTCTTGCCAACGCGCGTTATCTTGACTTACGTTGAAGCTTGAACGTCTTGCTTAACGCACGTCGCCAAGAGCGCTCATGCGCCGTTTCCCATAAGATGGTGTTAATCTACGATCCGCTTTAAGTGATTCGTGTGGTCAGGTGTCAGCGTTAAGTGACGTGCGTCAACGCAACGCTTGTGACACAGGATTTAAAAATTCAAGTTAATGACACCGATTAATTAAAAAAAAATAGAATCTTGGAAAATTTTTGAAAATTCAGAGTTTAATGAAAAATCAGACCTGCGCCGATGTAGCCATAAAAATACTGAAAGTCTTCAGAGTTTCATGTAAAGCAGTGTTGCTCTTGGGCGATCCTGCTTTCTTATAGTTAAAGAAGCACAATATCAAACATAATCAATATTCTCTTTCTGAACATTTGTAACTTTACATACTTGGCACAAGGCATCTACTACATAAACACATACCACTGCAAATAAACTCTTCCTAAGTCTTTTTATATGATGCTTATATTTCTTAGCAGCCTTGATACACACCTTAATGGGACTCAGGCATAGCCACTATACTCCACATCAAACAAAAATTGTTGGAATTCCTTTTCTGTTACTTCTGGTTTAGAAGTATTATCATAATTGTTAATTCAAAAAAATAGTAGATATAATTGATCATATTCAAGATTTTTCTAAATATCAACAAATCACAGTACAAGCAAACCATTTCAAACACTAGGTTTTATTTGAAGATCGAGAATTATTGAAGCCAGATCAGTACAAATATATAAAAAACTTCATTTAAATATTTAATTTTTGAAGTATTCCAATTCATGCTTCTCCATTACTTTTTATCTACACTTACATTTTATCTACATCTACACTTAAAGATTCACAGGTTCAGTATGATTCTCACATAGTCTTCACTTGACGTTTCTAATTTCAATCAAATTGTTAGACTTTGAGTTATCAGGATCATTGTACTTAATTTTGTGCGAAATACGCAATTTTAATTTTTTTCTCAAAAACCGTTCTCAATTTTTCTCTAAATTTTCTCATGTTTCAAGGGACGTAAGAAATATGGGGCTAGTCCTATTTTCGGCGCACTCTGTATTTACAAAATTGCAAAAAGTTAACATTTAAACATTACAAAGTGTGAAGATAGCGATTTTTACCCTAAATAAAGTTTGTTGTAAAACAATCTCTTTTTGAAAAAAGGACGTATACGTTTTTTTTAAAAAAACTAGTAGATTTCACGTAATTTGTGCCTAAAATTTATGTAATTTGTAAAAAATATTTTTTTCCCTCAGAAACCGCAACAATTTTTTTCATTTAATTTTCACCTGGAATGTAACAACGGTCGGGAAAAATGTTGTGCTAGTCCCAATTTCGGCGAACTCCGTATTTTCGAAAATTGCAAAAAAATGTTTGTTTAAATATTGGGCTGAGACAATAGCATTGTTAAGCGCCGACGTGAGTTCGAACCACACTTCTGTAGCGTAGTAGTATGGCTGAGGGAGAGTTAACTCGCAGGACCTGAGTTCGAATCTCAGTGCGGAAAAAAGTTGTTTGTTGAAAATACTTTTGCATGTTTATGTTGTATAATATAACGGAACAGTATAAAAGAATGCGAGAAAGTGTGTGTTAATGTAGCACTAGTTGTTTGCGTCTGAATACTCATGTCCAGGCGTATTGTGCATCCAATGAGAATTTGTACTGATAGCACATTCAGTTATTTAATTTATATTATTTCTTGTGAATAAATTGATTCTATAAAGAACAATGTTAATTTATATTTAAACAGCCGTATTATAATATTTCAAATTTTAATAAACGAAAATTTATGATAGCTTTAAGAGTATGAATACATTTGTCCATGTCTATACTAGGCGTGCGCAACCTTGAGGAGGAGCAATACATTTCTGGGCATCCTTTTCGTCTTGATTATTTGACATATAACATTTTAGTAGTAAACGAATAAAATATTCAAGGAGAATGTAATTATAACTTTAAGATTCGGTTAGTAAATACAAATCTTTAGTGATTTGGAGGCCATTTTCTCCACGTTTCGTATAACTTACCGTATTATAGAGATTTGTTTCGTTGTGGGGAAAGAATGGGGAACTTAAATGGACGGGGAAGTGTTTGGGGAAATTATTTTCATCCGGAGACGAAATAGAACTATTATTCTATATTAATTAAAAAGAACCAATAGACGTCATTCTCTAATTTTGTGAATCAAAAAGAGAAAAATAAACGACAGGCATAGAAAAGAAAAAAACACGAGAAAATGAAGATAGGATAGGGCTTGGAGTAACTCGATGAATGCTTGATTAGAATTATTTGAATTTAAGACGACAGACAATGGAATGGATACCTCGTCATTTGCCTGCATTTGTAGAGTATTTTTCGTTTCAGAGTGGGGAATTTTATCTCATTGGAGTGGTTTATTTGGCTTCCGTTCTAGTGGTGGGGAAAGAAACACTTCTTTTGAAAAAGTCACTTGTTGACGATGCACATATGAAATACTTGTAGAGAACATTGATCATACAGAGACGTATCACGATAAGGACGCCTAGTATGACAACGTTGGGAAAGGAAATGGTTTGATAAATAGTTAATAGAAGAATTGGGGTAAAATTCGTGGTGGCAGTGGGGATATTGTGGTATTCCACGGTATTCATACAGGGTTGAGGAGGTATCAACCACAAAGTACGTATATTACAATATAAATACAATATTTCTATCGTTTTCTATATTTCAGTAGTATACGTACCCTTTTACGGCTTTCATACGCAACCAATCTTGATAAATGAGGTCTCTAAAGAAAGATAATTTCACGTTGACTAATTGCACTTTGACTTAAAAATGTGAAGGAATTGTTGAAAAAAATGCATATATAATGGGTTTTTATTTCTTGGCGCGTGGGGTCTTGTCTTCATGATTGAAGATGGGGGGTGTCAATAAAATGGAATATCTCACGGTATTCGCGTCGTTCTCGATTGTGCCGCCAGAAGTCGCATGATCGCCAGCACTGCCTCGATACAGTCGCGATCATGCGACTTTGGCAGCACGACGGGGAACGACGCGAAATACCGCGAGTATTCCATCCTGAAGACAGGACCCCATGCGCCAAGAAATAAAAACCCAAGTACAAATATTCACGTCAATTTCGTCCAAGTACAAATATTCACGTCCAACTCACCAAAATCTATATAGTTGACTAACTCTTAAACGAAGCGTCCTAGAGCCTTAAACATTGGAATTATTGTGGCCAAGGTCTCAAAGAAACGTTTCCATTATAAATTTAAAGAATGGGATATTATTAGGCATTCTATTACATTTTGGGGGGTTTTATCGATATTGTCCAATACCACCTACATAAGGTCTTGGCGCTGGAGGGCAGCTTTGTACGTCACGCTTAGAAGGCTTAGATTCCCCATCTTGGGTTTACACCTTCTGCATACACCGTGGTTTGCGCAGAACTGACTAGGTTCATTTGCATAATCATTAATTAAGATTCGCCTCTCGCGGCAGCTAGAAATATTAATAGTGGCTTGATACTGATGAAGATTTTTTTTATGCATGCAGTGCAAACGTTCATTTCCCGTTTCTGCAAGGTCTGTGTACCCAATTGAAGAAGGAACGATATAAGTCATTTAAGTGAAATAATTGTTTATACCTTGTTTTATCCTGCTTCTTTATTTCTTTGATGGGTTCAGTTCATTTTGATAAAAGTGAATTTCTCTATCCCTTATTTATGAAGAAAAGTCACGAAAAGAGCTACATGTCACCTATGGGACGACCGAGACTCAAGAAAGGGGCAATCCCCACGAAATTGCCACGGTGTTCTGCGTGTGAATACAAAAGAAAGCAAAAGGCTCAAGGAAAATTTGCGAAGGGCAATATCAGAGTTCAGAAACTAAATCTAACTGATGGAAACATCTTTTGATGTGCTTCGTCAAAAAGAAGAAAGAAACATTATTGGAAAAGAATGGACGATTGTATACAGTTATGAGTGAAGACTGTCTTGTAAGGATTGGTTTCTGTTTTACTTGTGCCAATATTTTCGTTATCAGCAGGAATTTAGTGAAACTTTCAAGTCAGCGTGTCCAGTCATGATACTGCATCGAAAAAGCTCGGAAATAATTCTTTCTCTAATGTGATTAGTAACTACAACAAATTAATTTATAACTTGGACAAGTTGAAGCATTTGCAAGAAAACCAGGACTATTCTCGCAGTACATTCAGTGCCGTAAATGCTGATTTGAGCAGGTTAGTAAACATCTAGATCAGTGCTTGCCAACTTAATGCTCTGTGACGTCACAAAAATCTGCTCCTGTTCGAAGCCGAGCCGCGGAGCAAAACAAGTGCCCGGACGCAACGGCAGGCGTACAGTGTTCTAATGATGGTACGGAAGTGGGGGGGGGAGGTTCTCTCAATAATTACGTTTTTGAATGGTAATTATTATTTAAATGTTTATGATTCAATAAAAATATGAAAAATTAAAAAAATAGAACATCGATTACTATACAACTCAAAGCAATATCAGATCCTGTTTGTCGTAACCAGTACTGTAATGGCAAATACAAATAGAGTGTAGTGGTCACGTGGAAGAATTTGGACTCCAGTCTTGATTATTTCATGTACAGTTTTGTTTGAGAAAGTTGTTAATCCGCGAGATTTTCAGTACCTCTTCCATAATTTATCTGATAAATCCTTTACTCATCTAATAATTGCACGCTATCTGTCAATTCTACGAAATTGTTTTAATCTCGCGGAATTCTCTGGGTTGCAAAGCCGCGTAATGCCTCTGTACCTTTTAACATACTGCAGTTCTTTTGAACACACCATTTGCGCGGAGAAACGAGGAAATGCTCCGCGCAGAAGAAGAAGCCGCCGTCTGCAGTGTCGTAGCGGTAGGTTTGAATGAATGATTAATGAAACTGGTCGGTTTTCCGCGCTACACGGCGGGTGTCGCCAGATTGTGGGGCTGTGGCAGTCGCGCGCTTCCTGTCGCCTGCGTAGAACTCAAAGCGCATTCTCTTGCGGAATATAAAGCCTGAAACAATCGCGCCGCCGCCAGTTGTAGCCACGCAAGACACGGCCTTTGTTTCTGCAGTGAAACTGAGTGGCTTGAGACCATCAGTAAGGTCCCCATTCCAGCACTTCAGGGGAGACTTCTTCGATTATGATCTTTGACGGATTTTTTCACGCTGCCTAGTGTTTGAATGTGACATTAAGGTAATATATTCTTTTCCAGGCCGTTGTATTTCCTACAACAGAGGTTAAAGTTCACAATAACCGAATCTTAAGCTTATTGTAATATAAGTGGAACGGGACTAGTGACTTAAGTTCACTACAACCAGGGTCGACTGTACACTATAATAGAGAAGCATTGCTAGGTCCACTAGTAATGAAATAAAACGTCGGAACTTATTATTTTAAACTTACTTGTAGCAGCATAAATCGTGTGACAGTACTCCGTAAACTCCATTAGGTGGACGATCGACCAACAAGTCGATTATGTGGTGGATCGACCGCAGGTCGATTGTATGGAGAATGGACCAGCACGTCGATGATGTGGAGGATCGGCCAGCAAATCGATTAAATGGAGGATCGACCAGCAAGTTTATTATTTGTAAGATCAACCAGCAAGTCGATTATGTGGATAATAACAAGTAAGTCGATTATGTTTATGATCGATTATGGGGATGATCGACCTGCAAGTCGATTATGTGGAATCGACCTGCAAGTCGATGAAGTGAGGGATCCACCAGCAAGTCGATTAAGTGAATGTAATGCATGAATAAAAGAAAATGTTGTTACCTACGTATGACGTAGGTAACAAAAGTGTCCGTGCACTCTCTGCAGCTCTCACAAGACGTTTCACCTGCATTGCAGCTGCCTTGACTAATTAGCAAAATCGAATTTTTATTTCATTTCAACAAGTTTCTAGCATAAACAACTAATTGCAATTTCTTTAATTGTCTTTTCATTCAGAAATGATTAAAAGCGAAAATAAATTAAAATTATATCTGTGTTGTTCCATGACGTAACAATGACGTCAACTTATGTGCGTTAATACTTTAGTAACATCACAGAAATAAGACTTTAGATTCAGTTACAAATACTGAATTGTTTCCCTTTATTAGGCACACCAGCTCCTGTAACAAAATTGCCCACCATTCCTAAAAACTCTTATTTGTCACTTACCCCACCCTTGCTTGTTCTTCAGTATTCTTCAGTACACCATTGGTGCAAGAGCCAGGAGCCTTGATTCTCACAATTTTTCAAATTACGTAACTTGGAATGTCTCCAATTAAGTCAGAAACCTCATCTTTCTGTTGTTTCATATCTAATTTCTGGTTCGATTAACCTTTTTAAAAAAAAATTGAAATGTTTGTACTTTTTCAATAACTATTTAACTGAATTTGTGGGTTTTTGGTTCTACAACTTGTTTCCCTAAAATTAATTTATTAAACTAATACTATTTATGTCTCCAAACTGATGACAATTGTTAATTTACATACGTATTATCAGACTATGGTACATTCAGTAATGCTACTTTTCCAAGCAGTAGGATTTAGCATACAGTAATGTTTATTTACACCATATTTGAGTATCAACAAAAAATTCTAAAGAACACATCTGGATATGTTTCTTCTAGTCTTTCCACAGTACTCCCACATCATTGAACACACTTTAAACATCTCACTATAAAGGTTAGAAAACAAAAAACAAACAATCAGGGTCATATAAACGTCATATTTACGTTTTAATGGCACAACCCATACATTCTTCTACAATATCCATATGTAACATTCTATTGTAGTATCCATTTTCACTTATTAAACTACTGTAGATCTAGAAATAGGGTGATTGATGTTTAATGAATAAATAAACAGAAAAGGCTGATCAAATTAGATTTATTACTATTATTCAACCAAATTCAATTTCATTAGTAATTTCAAAAGAATCACACTACAAGCAAATAACTTACAATGGCAGGTTTTATTGGAAGATAATAAACTGAAAATCAGTAAATACATGTATTGAAAAAAAATGCATAGACATGTTATTCTTATATACACTTTACCAGTATGGTCTTCCATTTTACAGGGTCCTGAAAAAACAAGGGACCTGGGGCAGGATATTATGGGGCCCCCTTTTTCCAAACAAAATTTTATCTCCCAAAGTAATGCAACAGCAGTTCATTTAAAAAACACATGTTTGTATGCTTTGAATGAAACAAAATTTCAGGGCCCCAATTAAGTCACCCCAGCTGCCTTCCCCCTTCTGGGCGCCACTGTTTACAATACTAAATAATTCTAGGAATAGTTAATGGATGTTGGTTACATAATTAAACTCCAGTTACTCGATTAAACTCAAGTCTAGAAATAGTCATACATGTACATTATTTTACAACACTTTGTCAGATGACATTAAACGATTTAAATAAATACAAAAGTTAAGTCCCATGTAACTTATTTTCTGCTGCATAACAGTTTATATACAATTAGAGACCATGCTGGGCATCAAAAAGGAAATTAATATTAATTTTAACAATGATATTTAATGTATTATTTACCATTAGAACTGTATAATTCTAAAGAACCTGTAACAAGTATTGTACCTCAGCTTCTGGGTCTATGACCCCCATCTCAATCAGGATTTTCGTCCAGTTTCTCTGAACCCTTGAGCAAATGCTGAGATGGTCCATAGTTTTGCTTCTGGACATAAATGTAACTTCATTATCTGTGCGCGTCTTCTAGAATTCTGTTATCCAAGTTGTTGTGGCAGAACTATATTCCTCCACAAAGGCGATGATAAAGGATAAGAACCCAAATCGATAGCAGATTTCTTTGAAAATATATTATATTACATCGGGGCGAATATTTTGTAAACAATTCTTGCTTGTATTTAGACTTCAACTTGTATTTGGTTTAGGAGAGGGATCCCAGAATTGAGAAAATGAGCACAGAATACACTTTTTCTCATAGCCCGTCACACACAGTTTTTAACGGTTTTTGACGTCAAATAAAAAAAATAAAAGCCATTTCTAGGAATAGTTGATGGGTGCTGGTCACTTAATTAAAAGTCCAGTGACTCAAACTCAAGTGACCACACCAATTAACTATTCCTAGAATTAATAATGGCGGTGTGAATTAAAAACTACTAAATATAATGTTCATAAAATTGAGACAGTCTTTCATTTCTTCACATTCACATTTTTATCATAATAAGTAATAGTAACTTAACTTACACATTTTAAAAGACAATTAATGTACTGTAACAAATTCTAAATATCACTCAAGTTCATCATTCGATATTTTAAATTTCGTTTAATAGCCACTGCCTGTACCATTTTACCATGGTTTTTAAATTTCGATCAACATAATTACCCATTTCATTTCCTTTCCATTCACCTTTCATGCAGTGTGGTTAAATGAAAATCCTAGAGAATGCAAGTCTGGTCTGATTATTCCTAAGAGTAGCTACCTAGCCATACCAACTTCACCTAAAACACCTGGGATTCTAGTAATGTTGGGACTTTCATTAAGAATCAAGTTTAATTCCGAATTAACGTAGGCGGCTCAAGTTCATTTTCAAGGTCTCCGCACTACTCAGTCTCGCGAAGCCAGTGACCTCTTTTCTTACACAACTAGAAATCGTCCACATTTCGTGTCTGGCAATTGGGAGAGGAATTAGCGTAGATACACAAAGACGCGTATGTTCACAATGCAGTAACTAAGGTTTGTAGGATTTGTAAGGTGATTAGGGATATTATGCGTGCGAATTACACAACAGATATATGGTCTAACAAGCTACTCACTTATTAAAAAGTATTTTATTTCAGAATACCACTGGATAATATTTTTCTTGAATAAGACTGGCAACGAATTGCCTGAAATAATTAGAGCCTGGATGTTTATGACATGTCATATTTTTTCTTTAAATCCGTATTTTCCATGGGAAATGTAAGTTAGGCATAATTTTATTCACAATAACTAAATTATACAATTTCCCTATATTGTATAGTCATATTTTGTTTTTAACCCTTGTGTCTTTTTCAGTTAATATTTCATAATTCAGTCTTATGTTTCCATGCACTTTCGAATATTTTGTCATATTTTCATGTTTTGGATTACATTTTGGCATACTTGCTTGCAGTCGTCTCAAAGAGATTTTTCACATTTAATTGTATTCTTACAATTGTATCTAATTGTCAATTTTTCCTACACACACCATATACAGGAGGGTAAGCTATATAGAAGGAGAAAAAGAAAGCACCAGTGCGAAGGAACTGTTAGTTTAGATTTGTCAGGAGCTTCTATAAATAACTTTAACAGGCAGAATTGTCTTCATGGAGTGCCAAAGGAGAAGGGGTGAATAATTGTTATTGTGCTAGACTTTAAAAGTATATTTCAACACAATGGTTATTCAAACAGGAGCAACATTTTGAAGTTTCGAAAATACAACCAAAACAGGTTTAAGTTATATTTATGGTCATATTTTCATTGTTTTAGGTCATAAATGCTAGCATATTTCTAATATTTTTAGCTCATATCCCTAGTATTAATAATATAGCATCTTAGTCCTGGCGTACACATAAGCACACAAATTAATTTGAAGTTTCCGTGCCTTTAAGGATTTGAATTTAGCGCTCATAGTTTCCTAGCTTTCCTGTAGTCTCCTTTGACACCCAGCCGAACATTTTGTCCCTGGCAGTGTTTGGCGGGAATTGAGCAGATGCTGTAGAGCGTGAATTCTGTGTTTGTGCTGCGAGTTGTGTTGGCAGAACTTTTTTGTGATTGCAATGAAGTTAGAGAACTGATTCAAGGTAACTATTGTTGGCTGATGTCATTGTTATAACTTATTATTGCAAAATATTTATCTCTGATATGAGCTTATTGCAAACTATTTTGTCTACACTTGTGGACATAATGTCTAAACAGCATTTTGTGCATTGTTGGCTGTTCATTTATAACGAGATTTTAATTCTTACAAATAAATGTTAGTTTTTCAATTTAAATTATAGAATTTGTTTGTACGTTAACTACATAACATTTAAAGCACTAGTCAGGAAATAGATAAGTTGGCTGGGGATAATGATATTCTCACAATCCTTTACGAGAGCGATTTAGCGTACGTAATGTAATAGTGATTCAGATGGTGAATACGTCCCTTCATCCTCATACTCGAACACCGATTCTCCTGACGAGGTCAGTGACGATGAAAAACGATTGTCAGGACCACAAAATTCGATCACGCCTCCAGTACTGTATGTTTCGATCTCCGATGAAGTAAATCCTCCCTCAGCAAGAGGGAGATGAGGAGTCAAGGGCTGGAATGGATTGTAGACATCGGTTAACTTACACGTTACAAATGTATCCAATATTTCCCGAATTTATTCTGGAGGAAGTGTCTTTTGAAAAGAGAGAGAGAGAGAATTGGTCGCCTATAACATTTTCAATAGTACCTCAATGACAATTTATTTCAAATCATGACAATACAAACAAACCATTATTATCATGTACAAATAGGGCAATTATTATGAACTACAGCCGCTGACAGGAAGTTTTGGGGAATAACACTTCCTGTAAGAACACTGGGCTAACTAAAAATTATGCTTTATTGGGAAACCCAAAAATAAGGCTTGTATCGAGCCCGGACACGAGAATTATACCGCTGAAGAGAATGAGTGGGTAATGAGTGAGAGACGCCGCATCATAACCGCTCGTGAAGGTGCACTTCACTGATGAGTTCCATAAGGGAACCGAGACAAACATTTCGTTTCGATTTAGGCGACATTTGTAATCTAGAGGGGTAGGACGGTAGATCACTGTGCATCGGACTGGCGCCGCCTCATCTTTTGGTGACGGCCGCGCCGGCACTTTTTGCCGCTTCCGTGCCACATCGTGAGCACTCTGGGAACCTGGACCCGTCACGAAGACCTCGACCAGATTCTAGAGATCTTCGATCAGTTCTAGACCACCGACATCCTATTAAATGGGAGTTTCGGCGACGAATTATCGAAGCCCAGAGCGCCGCCGGTAGCCGAGCGAAAGAAAAATATTAATGTTGATGAAGATACTCGCGAGCAGAAGTTTCACACGAAACCTAGCGAGGGCCAGTCGCGTCGCGATATAACATATTAAATTACTTAAAAGATTAAATAATCAGACACATTCCGGGGGTATTCGGAACTTATTTGGACAATCAGCGAAAAACAGTTACGGTAGACATTAACTGGACAGCACTGGCGTGGGATCATTTTAGAAGAAAATCGTCCGAGATGAAATCGTAAGTTTACGACATTATTTGAAGACCGTACGGGACATTTATGTATTCAGAGAGAAAGTTTAATAATTTAATTCAAGAGATCTCGAATACTTTGTAAAATAACAGGAATAAATGTTAAATTTGATAGTTTTTAAAAGAGAAAAGGCTGATTAATTGTCGTTGTCATCAGTTTAATAGTAAGTTTTTTTTCTTCCACAGACCTTCCAGTAATCGTAATTCTGTATAGAATTACTTGTATGCATGCAACAGGTAAGACGATTTATGTTGTATGTAAGAACCCACGACTAAATGTGATAATTTGATAAGTTTTGAAAATATTAAGATAAATAATTTAATGTTAAAATCGAAGTAACGTTACAATGGCTTGCCCAACCTGGGTCAGAATATAAAAATATTAATGATAAAATCGAAAAACGTTGCAGTACTGTGCGGTTTCTCCTACAGTCTCGTCGCGAGAATCAAGAGGGCCCAGGAGAAAGACGAAGGATTAATGGCAATAAGAGATATTTCGAAAAAACAACCGAACGAGGACTTTGTCGTCAGAGATGGACAGAAAACTCTAGTGATACCTCGACAAATGCACCAAGAAGTAATTCGAACCAATCACGAAAATGGATATTATTCCGTAAGTGAACAACAGAAGTGAAGGAAGAGTATTACATTCTGGAGTTGATAGATACGGCACAGAGGGTGATATCAAATTGCATCAAATGTTTGGTAATCAAGAGAAATTAGGCAGAAAGGAAGGGATTCTCCATCCACTGCTTAAGGAAAGTGAGACGCGCCACACTTACCACATGGATCACATTGGACATCTCCAGACAACTAACAACGGGTATGACCATAGATTAAGCATTGTCGATGCATTTAACAAATTTGTGTGGCTTTACTCCGTGAAACTCCTTGAAAACGACGAAGACGTCAGAGACGATCAAAAGGATAGAGCAGCAGAAAATGAACTTCGGAAATCCCGTTCAAATTATCACCGACCGAGGGACATTATTTACATCTCAAGAATTCGAGTACTGTTCGGCGAAGAGGATTCGACACATTCTGATTACAACGGGACTTCCTCGAGATGACAGACAGGTCGAGCGGATCAATTCTATTACAACATCCATCATCGAAAAGCTGAGTATTGACGATCATACGAAATATCAGGTGGGGCCCTCAGCCCAGTATGCCATCAATTCCACGTTCCAGAGTATTGGAAGATCCCCTTTTGAGCTATTAACAGGAGTTAAGATGCACAATAAAACAGATCTACATGTCAAGTTGTTAGATGAAGAACTCACATATTCATTTGAAGAACGGCGCAATGAGAAGAAAGAAGCCAAAATTCCAATTCTAAAAGTGCAAGAAGAAAATCGAGATTTCAACCAGCGAAGAAAGTGGGCTTCGAAGTATGCATTCGGATATTTAGTGGCCATTAAGCGCATCCAGTTTGGGCCTAATTTGAAGCTTAAGGCAAAAAATCTCGGACCTTATCGAAATACAAAAGTAGTAAATGACACTTATGATGTGTGTCGGGAAGGTGATCAAGAGGGTCTCAGGATTACTTCAACGTGCGCTGAATACGTGCAGCCATGGCCAGATGGTTATTCGTCATCCGAGTCGGATGATTGTCAGCACGGCCGAATGTGGGATTCGGAGGAGGAATTTTTGGACTTTACCGTCGAAGTTGACGCTGTTAAACAACGATGAACGATGGATAAGAATTACTGGCGAAAGAAATACTTGGGAGTCCTCGCTGCGTCCCCCTGTCCGGAAATGGACCGACCCATCTCGATGGGTACTGCCCGTGGAACACACGAGTCGAGGAAAAGATTCACGTAAATTTCCCTTCATATATGACATATTTTGGTTGTACAGAATATAAGTATTTTACATGCCTACGTTTAAAATTCTGGGCCAAATTTATCATCGTATTGATAATTTACTTCCAACAACGAACCCTGGCTTTCTGCAGGTGTATTTCCTTTCTGAAGCAAACCAAATGTCTTTGCGTCAAAATATTGTAGCAAATTTAAATTAAGAAATTATACAAATGATGCAGGTTATGTTGCACACACATAATCAATATATTAAAAATTTCAAGGCTGCCATAGAACAAGCACCTCCAAATATTCTGATTACAAAATCCTTATCCGTGCTGACATTATCCCTCTTTATTATCACAGAGGCTGTTTCAACCAATCAAGAATAAATGAAGTGGCTATATTACTGGTGGATGAAGGCAAAGGGCACAGAGAGATTGTATTACACAGTAGCAATGGAAGGTTACAGCGTGTTTCAGAGTTACAAAGTGCTTACGATCCTCTTCATTATCCTCTCATATTGTTAACGGAGAAGATGGATATTCTATTAATATTCCACAGGTAATACCAGGAAGAAGAAACCAAAACCTTTCAAAGAAAATATCTTGCATGCATTACTATTCTTATAGATTTATGGCCTGTTTCACCGATGCCTGATAAAGTTCCTGAATACTAATCCGACAGATATTGTATCCGTCAGATAAAAGTTCCTGATAGTTATTTTGCGCTTTCACCAAGGTTTTTCTTGTTAAAATATCTGACATATCTTTCTGATAAATTATTTTCCTGATTACGTTTTCACTAGCGGCAACGCCGCATTTTCGACTCAAACGCGCTCTGTACGCGCGAATTCGAATTTGTTATGCTGCTCCAAGTGTGGCGGCTTCATTCGTTGGAATCAGTTGTGATCAGATTGTCATTTCGTGTTTTGTGTTGTAAGTCTACTTCTGCATGAGCTGTGTGGTAGTTTTATAGAATCATTGGCTGTAAGTGCTTGAGTGTGTTTTAAAATGGGAAGGGGACAAGGTAAGAAGAGAGAAAGGTCGGTAAATTTTACTCGCGATGAAACCGAAAGACTTGTATCCCTCGTTGCTGAGAGAAAGAACGTTATTGAATGTAAAGCAAATGGTGCTACCACGTGGCAGGACAAAGAAATAGCTTGGCTAGACATTGAAAAAGCTTTCAATAGCTCGGTGGGAGGGTTGTTTCGCGAAGCGAAAAATCTAAAAGGAAAATACGAATCCCTGAAGAGAGATTTGCAGAAAAAAGGTCTCAATTCTGCAATGGCATGAGGTACTTCATTTACTATTTTTGAAGCAGTAGATTTGCTCACCCCACTGAAGTCGCCAATTACAATAAAAAATGATCCCGTAGCAAAATAACGTAGCGTGAGAAGACGATTCATAGGTGAAACAGCTGCATTACTAACAAAACACAAAGTACATTTTAATATCTTGACAAAACGAATTTAGCAGGACCATTTCTGTCGGAAATATAATATAACTCGGTACTCACAAGTCAGTTGTATTTATTTTTTGTTCTATCAAAGACGGAACTTAGCAAACCGCAGGCTTTGTTAATCTAAAACGGGATCTGAAATCTTGACCGTCGAGAACTTCAAAATAATCTGGCCGATCTCGAATTACACGCCGTCTGCGAGGACGCTCTAAACGCTCAAAGAACTCGTCGAATTCGTCGTCTATCATCTCAATTATGTCGTCCATCTCTGAAATAATACCGATACTCACACACAAAAGTCGCACATGCAATACTCCGACGAGTTCACAACTCTGTTCTTTTTGGAGTTATTAACCAGATAAACATTTAACAGCCTCTCTAACCTCCAGATTATTTACAGGCTACTTTAACCACTGGATATATTTATCAGACACTCGTAAAACACATATATTCAACATATCAGTAAGATAACTTCTGGATATACTATCAAGCACTTTTATCAGGCACCGGTGAAACAGGCCCTTATAGTGAGGGCTGGCACAGTGAATTTTCAGCTAATGTTCCAGCAATTATTGAATCAGTTTGTTGTTGACATGGCTGCTAAAATGATTATAGAAAGGCTTGGCTATATCAAATAAAATCAAAAAACATTAAGGGCAGAGAACTACATTTATCTTCGAGATGCAATTAACAATGATGCTAAAATATATATAACATATATATGAAACAAGCAGGTCTGGAGCAGATGCAAATTGGAGTATAAATAGGGGGACGGAAAATCAACAATCTAAGATATGCTGATGACAACTCTCCTAGCAGAAACGGAGGAACATCTGAGATTTTTAATAAACAAAATCAACGAAGTGAACAATGAGTTCGGACTCCACCTAAATCTAAGCAAGACAAATTATGAGCATGGGAGGTGAAACAATTATTTCAACTGATAGACAATGTATTAAGTCGGTTTATGAAGACAACTTCCTAGGATCATATATAACGAAGGATGGCAACACACGGCAAGGCAACATGCGAGAACGTTGGCCGTGGCTTCTCCGGGGATATTGTCATGGCTTTGAGAAGTACACTACCACACCATACGAATTTCAAAATGTACTTTGATAATTGGTTTGCATAGCTCCAGTTGGCTATAGCAATAAAAGAAATTGGAATATTTTGTGTTGGAACGATTGGAGTAGATCGGATGGAAAACTGTCCCTTGGCATTGGAAGGTCTGTTTGTGGTTTCGTTAATACTTTTATAGTTGATAGGTTAAATTTAGCACGGATTTTGCCACAGAATCTAAATCTACCGGGAGAGGATCGTACGACTAGCATGTAGAAACAGAACAAGAAATAGCTTTAGTCAGACGGCTTGACAGAGGGTCAGTGAATTTCATTTCTACATACGTGTGTTCAAAGCCGGAAGATACTTGCAAGAGATGGAGTGCAGCAGAACAATAATTTATAGAAATAAAAAGACCTGCTGTCAAGGAATACAATTCATTTATGGGAGTAGTGGATCTAACTGATATGCTTTGGGAATCGTATAGGATAGATATACGATCCAGAAAGTGGATACACTAGAATTTTGTTTACTGGTGCATCGATGTGGCAGTGGTCAACAGTTGGCTGCTCTTCAAAAGACATGAAGGCCAGAAAGGAAACAAAAGCACGGGATCTTTACTGAAATTTCATACAAATATTGCTTTTGGTCTCACAAAAGTAGGCAAAACAGTGGAAACGAAGAGGGAAAGCCATTAGTTTCTCCTACACCTGCCGAAAGAAAGCAATTCGGCGGAAGACCAACCGATATCAGGTACGATGGATTTAGTCACTGGCATTGATACGCCGCGAAAAAAAACGATGCAAGATGTGTACAACTGGAATTACTTTCATAACGTGCTCCAAATGTAAGCTGAATTTGTGCTTAACAACTACTAAAAATTGGTTTCGTGAGTTTCACACTAAATTGAAGTTCAATTATCATTTTTTATCAAGTTTTTTAAAAATAAATTACAAATTTCACATTTTTATGCACAAGATGATTATGCACTAGATAAGAATATTGAGAACTCAATCACGAGTGGATAGAGTTACGGTACATACAGAAACAATCGGACAACGAGCGGACTACAGTAATGGCATACGTATCTAATATACAAAATAAATTCAAGAAAAATGTCTTCGATCAAATATTACACTTCGATTATACAATATGTTGGCACATACATTTCTTATTCATATTTCATATTAGGCGCCGTGGCGGGAGAGTGGTTGTTAATAACCATCTTTGGCCCTTTATTGTTAGCTCAGAATTTGCATTTTGAACTTACCGCGTCGGACTTATAAGCGGGTATATAAAATTCCTTTGTTTTCTGTCGAAATTGCATTCCGCCTAGTCTCTGGTCGTAATAGTTTCATCTGTCTTCGACAGGGGGCAGCACTTGCTGGGGTTCCGTCCCAGCCCTTAGCAATTTAGCAAGGTTGGCATACCTGTCGCCTTTTAGAAAGACTTTCAAAGAGAAGCAATATTTTCGCGGGAACCTGCGCCTTGCATGAGCAAATTTGCGTAATACAGATTAAAAGAAGGCATTGCTTTTCGTGTGAGACTCAGGTAACGGGTTGAACGATTTATTCCCTGATTGCTTATTTATTTATTATATTATCTTCTAATAAGAAGGGTATACTGTGTCTTTTCAGAGATCGCACGAGCGAACGAATATTTCGTCTCGCCGTAACCAACCAAAACTTATGACGCTCTCCCAAAAATTGAAAAATAACCCAAATCTGAAAAAAGGAGCTATATCGCCGCCTTAACACAATACATTAATCAATAAAAAGAATCTGATAAAAAATATCAAAGACCAGGTTCCGTTCATGGAAAATAAGAAGGTGGTAACCTTGCCTAAATTCCAAACTACCATATGTAGGACAAACTAAGCGCCCAATTAAACAACAATTGAAAGAGCATTCTAGAAATATTAAAGAATCTTCTCCACGCCTTAATTCTTTGTCTAGACACAGATTTAATTTGTCACACGAATTTGATTTCGAGAACCCACTTATTTGGGACACCGAGGTCAGGAGATTCCCAAGACTCATTTCACAAACACTTCAGATTAAATCAAATTCTTAATACTATTGTAGAAATGATAGTTTTTACTATCGCTTATGATAATGAAATTAAGAAAGATCCGGAGTAATGCCAATTTATTTAGTTATGTTGCCACAATGCATATTCCAACGCACTCTAGAACATAAAGCCTGTGCACAGTGTCGGCACGGTGCTGACATCACGAGTGTACAAGTAATGGTCGCCTAGAAGCATGTACTTAGTGTAGTGAGTTGTGAGTTTTTGCGATTTTGTGCGAGCTTGTGCTGGTGTTCTCGCTCTGTATTAGCCGATTACTTTGAGAATTTCTTCTCATTAATAATTGAAGGCTTTACAGACACCCATTTCTTTAGAAGTGTGTAGCGGCTACGCTTTTTTAATTTGGGTTCCTCTTTTCGGAACTCAATTAGGTACAGGAAAATTATCGTGAATCAAATGCTGTAACTGACGAGTACATACAGTAGTTATCTTTATTCACACACCGACATTGTCTAAGGAATGTTATTTTAAGAAAAATCTTAAAATAACATTCCTTAGACAATGTCGGTGTGTGAATTAATGTTAAAAGTAAAATTGTGTGAATTATAACATTTATTGTTTTAGAGACCTAACCTTACTCGGTTTCCAGCAAGAGAATTTTTAATAGGTAAGTACTACTCTCTCATTATTTTCATTTTATTTGGAAATAATAAAATGTATTTTCTTGTTTTCAGAGCACAATGCCAAATTGCTGTGTTCCTAACTGTAGGGGCAACTACCCAAGTGGTCCAAAAGTCAGTGTGTTCTCTTTCCCCCGGGAGGAAGAAGGAGAACGTCGCAGAGCATGACTGAGAGCAATTTGTAGGGAAGGATATACCATAACGAAGAGTTACAAGAGTATTTTTCTTTTAATTTTGTGCAAAAAGTCATTTTTATGTCCCATGTCATCATATATTATGACCAGTTGGATGAAATAATTTAATCTAATCTATAAAGATATGCGAGCGACATTTTCCGTCTGAGATGATTGAGAAAACCACCAGTATGTGTCATCCAGAAACTGGAAAATTATTGACGACATCCTTAGCTTATCCCCGTCTAAACCAGGTAAGTGTTAATGCAGTCACGTCATTGAAATATTTTATAAATAGGATGAAATACATGATAAATTGAAAATGTTTCGTTTAAGATGCTGTTCCGTCAATTCTTCCTGGTTGTCCATGGTATTTATCCAAGAACACCAGCGGTGGATATGAAAGCCCTGCTGCGAGGATGACCAGATTAGAGAATGCAGCATTGGAGGAGGCTATCAAAAACAGTGTCAACATGAAAAGTCGAGTACGAACAGAGAATGGGAATTTCGAGTTGAGGAGCTACAGACAAAGTTATGTGAAGTTAACGTGGAAAGAGAGTGGCTCATTTAAAGAAATGACAATACGTTAAATTTGTTACTAGTGCCAGGAATGCAAGATCCAAAGATACTGTTGAATTAACATTGACCAAGATCTTCAGCTGCGAATTTTGTGAAATGTAGTAGAACGTGAAGTTTGTGGCATTTTATTACCGCTCAAAAGTGTAAACATTCTAGATGACATGTTATCCAAATCTTACAAACAGTTTGGAGAAAACCCTGAAAGTAACGATGAAGAGGACATCAAATTAGTGTTAGGTATCTTGGATACTTTGTGTACTGCCCATCCAGAGAAAGAATGTGCTCTTCTCTTCCTGAAAGAGCAGTTATCATTAATCGGTGGTAAAAAGCATTCTCACTGTTACTCGTGGGAGACAGATTTGTTTGCTTCTCTATTTCACAGCATTTCTCCACATGCGTATATACGAGGGCTATCCAGAAATTAGATTACGTTTTCGTCTGTGTCCGCTAGGGGCAGGGCTAGCGCGGCCATCTTGGGGTCAGAGCGTTGCGCAGCTCAGTCGGCATCTAGCCGTGCTAGTGAGAGGTTCGTGCTGTGCTCCGTTAAGATACTGTGACGGTTTGAAATGTCTGCGTTAATTGAAAATCCCGCGAGCTGCGAGGTGCGTGCAGTAATAAGGTTTCTGACTGCAAAAAACTGTAAACCGATAGAAATCTATCGGCAGCTTTGTGAAGTGTATGGGGACAACATTATCACGGAAGGTGGAGTGCGTCAGTGGGTCATAAGATTTAAAAATGGCCGAACCAATGTTCACGACGAACATCGAAGTGCGAGACCCAGCATAGTGACTGCCGAACTCGTCGAAAAAGTCGATGCTGAAGTCCGTGAAAATCGAAAGTTCACAATAACGGAACTTTCTTTGAGTTTTCCACAAATTTCGCGAAGTTTGTTGCACGAAATCATCAGCGAAAAGCTTGGTTACCACAAGTTTTGTGCAAGATGGATTCCAAAAATCTTGACAGAGGACCACAAAAATCAGCGAATGGCTGCAGCGTTGAAATTTTTGGACGCTTACGATAAGAATGGTGACTCTTTACTCGATCGCATCGTTACTGGTGACGAAACATGGGTGAAACACGTAAACTGTGAAACGAAATTGCAATCAATGCAGTGGGGGCACACAAGTTCTCCCCAAAAACCCAAGAAATGCGTGCAAACAATGTCGGCAAGGAAGATGATGGCGACTGTTTTTTGGGGCAGAAAAGGTGTGATTTTGGTGGACTTCCTGGAAAGAGGCACTACAATAAACTCTCAAAGGTATTGCCAAACTCTCCAAAACCTCAGAAGAGCAATTCAAAACAAGCGCAGAGGAATGTTGAGCTCTAAGATCTTGTTGATTCACGACAACGCCCGGCCCCACACGGCAAATGTCCACTCGTGAAGTTCTTGAATCTTTTAAGTGGGAGTTGTTTCCCCATCCGCCGTACAGTCCCGACCTAGCACCGAGCGACTTCCACCTATTCCCAGCAATGAAGTGGCTGGCTATGCAGCGTTTTGATGACGACGCACAGCTGCAAGAAGAGGTAATGAAGTGGTTGAAGGCGCAGGCGGCCGAATTTTTCGACGAAGGAATTTCCAAGCTCGTGCATCGCTACGATAAATGCCTTAATTTGAATGGTGACTATGTAGAAAAGTAGAATTTGAGTGTGGCTTTCATCTGTATATAATAAAATTTGTTTCCTATACTTTGTTTATTTTTTATTCCAAAACGTAATCTACTTTCTGGATAGCCTTCGTATTTGTGAGAAATTCAGAACATTGATCTTGCCACATCCCAGTACGCTGAGGAGTGACCAAGTGCGTTAGAAGCAGATCCTGTGATGGAGCAAAATTCTAACTTCCTTGCTTACATTCGGTGCGAGTTTCAATTTGCTACAAAATGAAGACAGATTAGTTAGTTTAATGATGGATGGAATCCACGTTACTCCTCGCACTGATTACAAGAGCGGCAATATTGTTGGCTTTGCTGCAGGAAGCACAGACTCTGCATCAAGTGCTTATGTATTTATGATCCTAGAGTCTGTTGTCAAACTTCAAAGATGTTGTTCATATTTTATCTGTGAAGACCTTAAACGATGATGATTTGTACCAGTTTACAAAGAGGATTATCATAGGATTAGAGGAATATCGGTTTTGAAGTGTTGTGCCTGGTGTCTGATAACCATTCTGTGAACAGAAAAACCGTATCATTGTTTTCAAACTCACCGGAGCTTCTTAGTGTGATTTCCTCATCCTAATGATATAAAGAGACCATTATTTTAGGGTATTAGATCCTGTTCATAATTTTAAAAATTGCCGGAACAACTGGTATAATCAGAAGCCTATTTCGGAAATAGTTTTTTCCTGATTTTGTTGATGCAGCAGTGAAACACAGAGTAGCATCCTGGCAAACCCTGATAGACATGCATTCTTCAGAGAAGATACTCTTGTCAAATTTGGATATGGCCTAACTCTGCGAGCCCTTATCCAATCACTTATTGAAAGACAGAATGTGAAACTGGCATTGCAAATTTTCAACCACACGACTGTCGCTGCAGTTCGTGCATTGGGACCCAAAAGAAATTTTCAACCGTGGGAGGACACTGCCAGTTTCTTAGAAATAATTTGTAGGTGGTGGGATATTGTTAATGTGAAGAGTCCCTGGAAGGGTAAACGATTGAGGAATCCTTTTCAGGAACCCGTTACAAAACAATTGATTCACATTTTTGAATTCCTTGAGAAATTTTTACTGTGGTTAGACAGATGGCAGAACTTGGAAACCCACAGAAATTTGACATGGGAAACCCATTCAGCCATGCACATCACCACGAAAGCCTTGATGGAAATGGCCAAGTATTGCTTGAATGAGAAGAATTTCTCTTATTTGTATATGACAAAAACACAGACCGACCAGTTGGAGGCGAGGTTTGGAAAGTATCGGCGGGAATCTGGATGTGTTTATCATATATCCATTAGACAGCTCTTTCAGAGCGAGAGGATTTTGCGGATGCAAAGTACAGTCCCCTCTGGTACTGTATTCACAAACTTTAGGTGCAGTACCTAATATTTGAGAAGAATAGTGATGAGGCAATACACAGAGATGACTACTTGTCAGTGGAAAGTGTTCCCTTTGCACTGAGGAACTGTGCAATGGACGAGTGTGATGTCAATAGCATTAGTGACGATTTGTGGCCTCCTGTGGTTTATGTAGCAGGCCATTGCGCCTATGCTGCAAAAAAAACATTTTGCATGCAATTATTGCAGTGAGTTTCTCATTTATAAGTTTTATTGAAGCGCAGAACAGAGGGGGACTCTGCTACCCTAATGAGGATGTTTTAACAGCAACTACTTACTGTTTTATTACAACTGAGAAACTTGTAAAAGGATATTATGAATCTTTCTTTCTGCGGCAGAGTAACCAGAGGGAAATTGTCATGACTCTTAGCCTGCGAGAGCTTAGTTGCAATGAACTGTTTGAAGGGCATAGTTGCTCCATCTCATAGCACGTCTAAAATAATACAGCTGTTGCTTAAATCAGCAACTAACACTTTTTTAAACAATTACGTAAAAAATGCTACGATAATGCAAAATCGAAGAAATCTGTTCAAGAATACAAAAGAATAAAGGTGTGATTATTTAAGAAAAAATGGCAATGGTTTGCTGGGGTCTGCTTTCATGTTGGCAGAGTTGTTTTCTAAAATGTGAATCATTTCTAGGGTCATCTTTCTCTGTTCATCTGTGAATTCTCTTAGGTATCAATGGAAACTTTATCGATAAAGTTTTTAACTATTTTAAAATAAAGTATATATTTAATTTTTTACTTTATATCCTTAAATATGTATATATGTATGTATGTCCGTTACTTAATTAAATTTGCATTATTTTCAGGTAGGCCTAAACGTCATCAAAAGAGATCATGGCAGTAAGGAAGTGTGTTTATAATAAATTATGGGAGGAAACCTTTTCTTGGATAGAAGAAGCAGCTAAAGATAAACATAGTTTTAAGTGCAAATTGTGTAAAAAAACAAATGAGCTTAAGTAACATGGGGAAAAGAGCAGTTACTAGTCACGAGGATGCAATCACAAGAAATTAGTATCAATACAAAAAAACTGTCTCTTGTAAGACCTTTTTTCACAATACCTCGGAAGCACGACCAAACCCCACTGAATCGTCTACGGAAACTTCTAATTCTGTGCAACCGTCTACTTCTCAATCGGATACTTCAGCAACCAAACTGCAAGCAGCAAGTAGCACTTCCACTTGCACAATGTATGGGAGCAATGAAGCTACTCGTCTTATGTCAACTTCAAAAAACAGGAGTCTATGAACATATTTTTGAAAAAAGAAACTACGACTAAGGCAGAAATTTTATGGGTACTGCGCACTGTCTGTCTTCATAATTCCGTCCGCTCTGCAGCAAACGATGTCAACCTTTTTCCAAAAATGTTTCCCGATAGTGAGATTGCAAAGGCTATGGAGCTTCAACGTACTAAACTATCTTACACAGCTGTTTTTGTATTAGCGCCGGCTTATTTTAAAGATCAGGTGGAAAATAAGGCAACTTTAAGTAATTTTATTGTTTTTGGCTTTGATGAAAGCCTTAATAAAATTTCACAAGGAGAGCAAATGGATATTGTTATTAAAATGTTGGATAACGATATTAATCAGGTTGTTGTCAGCTATTGGGATTCAACGTTTTTAGGACACACGACAACTGTTGATTTGCTCAATGCTTTTAAAAGTAAGTACCCTTTCACTTACTCAGAAAAGACCATTTAGATTTCCATGGATGGACCAAACGTCATCTGAAGTTCCTGAAAATTATTGAAATGAAGTCAGTAGGAGATGGTGGAATTCTGTTAGCTCTGGGAAGCTGCGGTCTTCATTCATTACACTGTGTCTTTAAAGCTGGTATCAGTTGTACTAGTTGAGATATTATTCCATTTTTCAGGGCACTGTACAATTTATTTAAGAATGTCCCTGCAAGAAGAGCTGACTTCATTCGTATCACCGGATCTGATAGTTTTCCTCTCAAATTCTGTGCTATTAGATGGCTGGAAAACGGAACCGTTGCTAAGAGAGCACTCACCATTTCACCACACGTGAAAACTTATATTGAACATATCACTGCTCAAAAGAAGGAATGTTCTTGTGCTAGTTTTAAAATTGTGAAGGAAACTCTAAATGATCCTCTGCTTGGTCCGAAAATTGCTTTTTTTCAAACTATTGCTGCATCAATTGAACCTTTTTTACGCGAATTCCAGTCCGATCAACATTTGGCTCCATTTTTATACAGCTCGTTGACAAATGTTATGAAGGATTTAATGTAACAAATTTGTAAAATCTAATATTGTAGACAGTAAATCTGCGGAAAACATCGACGTACAAGAAGAAGGGAATTTGCTGAGCGTTAAGGATATTCAAATTGGATATGCAACTAAGAGCGCAATGACCAACGCTAAAAATATTTCTGACAAAGATAAATTACTTTTTAAACGAGATTGTTTAAAACGTCTTCAAAAGCTGATCCTAAAAACAATTGTTTTCAATAAGGAAAGAAACAAACAATTATTTCAACTAAAGATTTATACGCAAATTCATGGATGCTGATTTCTTACCCTGATGATGAAGGCAATTGACCTTTGAAACGTTGGGACATTTGTAAAATAAAAATATGTTATTTTGAGTCTGCCTACAAATTATTGGACTTTCAAAAGAATTATTAACTTTAAAAAGGCAGTCTTTCACAAATTTATTTTAATATCTCTCTTTACATAAGGTGATCCTAAAATTGCAAATACGATCGCCTCTAAACTTTATATTAACCAAACGTATTTCATGTTTTGATCCTGAGAATATTGCATCTTCTCCAAGTAAATGTTTTGCAAATTTAGACTAGTGTTGAAAATTGTGGTTGCCAACAACTGGATAACTGGTACAAATGCGGATATTATAAATATGCAGTTTCGAAAATTAATGAAACTTGATGCCATGCAAGAAAGGTGCCAAGTTTATCGTAGATCAGATGCGCGACTTGATGACTTTTGGATGAGAACCTTGAATGATCTAGGAGAAGACAAAATGAATGAGCTACGAGATTTGATAAAAATGATACTAGTTTTGTCTCATGGAAATGCATCACTGGAACGTGGATTTTCCGTAAATCGAGAATGCCTCATCGAAAATTTAAAAGAAGAATCGCTGATTGCTCAGAGACTCATATGCGATTTTATTCAAAATATTGGAGGTATCGAGGTTGTTGAAGTTACGAAACCGATGATTTTAGCTGCAAAAAACGCTTCTGCACGATATAAAGAGGCCCTAAAAGATCAACGTAACAAAAAAACTGAGGAAGAAAAGCAACGTTCTGCAAAAAAAGAAAAGCCGAAATTAAGAAAGATTTAGAAAAAAAAGAAAAAAAAGAGGATATTGGAAAATGCACGAAAAGAGATCTCCAAAATCGAAGAAGAAGAGAGTAAACTATTGTAAAGCAAGGAATATTTTAAAATGTTGCACTTATAAGTTATATATTATATACCGTTGATAAATAAACTAAAGTTCATATTTAAAAACGTCTAAATCTTTATTATTTACATATTCATATTTTCATAGAATTAATTATTTATACACTTTTACACTGTGCAGAAAGTTGTGCCCTCAATAAGTAAGCTTTTGCCAGTGTTAAAAGAAAAAATTAATTGTAGATGGGGTCCAACTTCCCTGCGTAAACATTTGCTAAGCATGGGTTACGTATGGAAGAAAGTACAGAATAAAAGAGTAGTATTGTTAGAGCGTGCTGATATTGTCGACTGGAGATCTCGGTATCTCGTTCAAATGAAACATTTCAGAGAAGAAGTTAGGGAATTGTTTTATTTAGACGAAACCTGGGTAGACAGTAATTTGAGTACTTGTAAGTGCTGGCAAAAAGAAAACGATCCTTGGTGTTACTGCCTGGGGGAGTTCATCCAAGCGCCTCATTGTTGCCAGTGTGGGATCCCGGAATGGGTTCATTGAAGAGGCGAAACTTGTCTTTCAAGCCAACTCCATACAGGGGGATTACCATGGTCAAATGAACTCCGACAATTTCGAAAGGTGGTTCCGGACTCAGGTTCTTCCTAATCTTCCTCCTGCATCCATTGTTGTAATGCCCCATATCACAGTAGGCAATTTGACAAAGTACCGTCGAGGTACGACACAAAAGCGTCAATGATAAGCTGGCTGCAGAAACGGGGTATTCCATGCACAATGGATGCAAGGAAGACTGAAATTTATTCATTAATAGCCGCTAATAAACCGCGAAATAAAACTTTCGCCATCGACTTGTTGGCCTCAGAGAATGGCCACACAGTCGTTCGACTCCCTCCCGTACAATTGTGATCTGAATGCAATAGAATTAGCATGGGCGAAAACAAAAAGAATATTCCGGGACCCCAACATTACTGGTGATATGTCTGCTGAACACCTTCGCGAGCTCATGGACTTATCTTTTTCATCCGTGAGTGCTTCAGATTGGAGTGGTTTTTGCAGACATGACCAGAAACTCGAGGAAGAATATTGGAGAAAAGATGGGTTAATGGAGATATCGGTGGATGAACTTATGATTAGTACAGCAGATACAGAAGACGAGGGCGACGATGATTCTGATTCTTCCCAGAACTCAGAATCAGATGATAATGAATAAGGTACATGAGCATTTCTCCTTATTTCTCAATATCTATTACTATTTAAATAACTATTAATTATTTCTTAAGTAATGTTTAAACATCTTGCGTTGTTTCTCATTCCTATCCAGTACAAGACGCACTATTACGCGCTTCAGATTTCTGTCGATGATGTTGACAGCACTGCACTGCCGTGACGTAGCCAGAACCCACATTTCCCCGCACCCCCGGCTGTGGAGTATCAAGAAAAATTGCGAGCATAGTACTCTTTAACTTAATAGAAACATACCTGACAAGCACAGAGAATGTAACAGCAGGTAAACCAGAAAGTGTTACGTTTTTAAGAGAACTTGAACTGTTTTCTCAAAAGGTATTCTGTGCACACAATCATGGTGATCCTAATATCCTCTCACTATGAGGAATCCTCCTCCTCCTGTCGACCTTCATAGCGTACGGTACGTCCTAACATATTATGTATCATAAATATAAAAAACGTTTTATACTTTAGTTTTCCGGAAGAACTTATTTATCATCCCCAATAATACAAAAGTGGTGTCAGGAGTGGGAGTTACGTCCAAACTGTGAAGGACGTACTTGATGCGATGAAGACCACCAAGGGATCCCTGCGAACCCATCTGAATGAGTTCCTTCGCCAATTCCCCAAAGCCCCACATTCCACCACTGGTCAGTCTCCAGCTCTACTGTTCTTGGGACGAGAACGTCGCACACGACATCTGGTGAGGCCGGACAATGTTCACACCACGGTCAGCGAAAAACAATGGTCTGAAATGGACTCTACATTCCGCACACTGGAAGTAGGACGAGGTCTTGTCCGGCAATCCTACTCTGTATAAATGGATTCCAGGCACTGTCATCGCCCGCCTGGGATATCTCCATTACTCTGTACAGTTTGGAGATAAAAAGGTAAAAAGACATATCGACCGAATTAGATATTTTCCAGATAAACCGCCAAGCGAACCCGAGGCAGAACCTGTACAAATTGATAATAGGCAACCATCAACACAACTTCGCTATCATGAGACCACAGAACCCTGAGCGATACCAGTCACACCAGCCACACCACCAATGGAGCCATTGACAACAGTAACTCCATTAGCCCCACGACAGCTGAGGTCCCCAACACCATGCGTACTGCACACTTCTCAGAACCCACGTAGATCATCTCGCTTCAGAGCCCCACCAACAAGATTCTCACCCAGTTAATTCAACACCGACACCTAATCACACAATCAGTAAAAGAGGGAGAAAATTTATATGCACCCTAAATTTTTCCACATTAATTTGTTCGTGATTTAACGCTCAATAGTTGGTAACACAGCACACTAAACTCAGCCTAATATCCTCCCACTATGAGGAACCCTCCTCCTTCTGTCGACCATTACGGCCTAACATATTATGGACCAAGAATATAATAAACGTTTTTATAACGACCCTTCTCGGGGGCGAGTGTCGAGGCGTTCCCACGAGGTGGGGGGGCCTGGCGCCCCGGACAGGGGCGCCCGCACGAGTTTGGCATTTGGCAGGCTGCATTCCGGAGTCGGTCGAAGGGGCTGTTTCCTGGAATGTCATTTTTTTTGGAAGCGAGCGGGTGGGGGGGAGAGTAGGGGAAGCGATTTGGGGTCGAGGAGAGTAGTCTTACAAAAGAAATGTAACAGGGAGGTTGCAGACCTTGGACGCTTCCTCTCCGGTTTAGGGAAATTTATGCTTAATAAATTAATTAGTAAAGTAATCCGTGTTTGCTTCATGAAGAGCAGAAGAAATCCTGACAGTTTTATACTTTAGTTTTCCGGAATAACTCATTTATCCTCCCCAAGAACACAAAAGCTACTATATGACTGTGGGTTTCAAGTTTTGACTATATGTCTGATAATCACAGGTTCAATAGAAGTGCATTTAGAGTACTAACAGGTTCTACTGATTTATACCGCTTCACTCTCCCTCCATTCCTGATGATACACTTCATCTCTTGAAACGCGTGAGAAACATTTAGGTTAATTTGAAAGATAGTGAAAAGATATTTTTCTTTCCCACGTTTGAGGATGATTGTGATTGTACCAGTTCTTTAATGAAAGCTAAACTTCCTCTTTAAGACAGTTGTACAGGAATTTAGTTAGGAAATGTTATTAAAGTACTCCTAAATTAAAATATAAGACATTTCCCAAGCAGTAATGAAAGACAGAATGTTAACTTAGTAGTGAACATGTTTCATGAAACCACATATGATGCACTGCTTTGCAGAGGTGATACTGAAACTGCGGCATTTGTTAAGATAATTCTCATTTGGTGGACCATTGTCAACACAAAAGACACCGTGAAAGGAAAAAGGATCACGAAATTCATTAGCTTGTCCTTTTTACACTCTCGATAACAGGGCTTCAAACAGCCATGCCAGCCATTGCGACATCGGTAGCGTTGACCGTGTCACCTGCACGTACACTATGCCTAGGCGACGCGATCAACAGCCAGTGGTCCAGTTAGACGCTTTCGAGTGGGGCCGCATCCTGGGTTTGCGGGAGGCTGGTTGGTCCGATCGCCGTATTGCGCGCTACACCGATCGTACGGACACCACCATCGCCCGATGTTGGCAGCAATGGATTGAGGAAGGCGCCCACATACGAAATAGAGGATCTGGACGTCGCCACGCACGAGGGAAGACCGAGGGATTGTCCACCATGCGCGAAAACATCAACGGCAACGATAGGTGCTCCTGAGTGGGCTGTGCGGCCAGCACTGTCACATCCTGTAAGTGCCAGTACCATTGGCAGGCGGCTGCACAACGCAGGGCTCGCCGCACGCCAACCGTTACGTCGCCTGCCACCCCCCAGCAACGTTGCTACAGACTCGCCTGTAACGAGAACCACGGACCTGAGGCTATGCAGACTGGGACCGGTTATCTTTAGCGACGAGTGCTGCTTCTACCTTGATGGCGATGGCCACCGGGTCCGTGTCTAGAGGCGTAGTGGGGGAGCGCCACGACGAGCGGTTTGTGGTATCCCATCACACGACCCGCCAGCCTGATGATGGTGTGGGGCGCGATATCCCATGGAGCCCGTTCACCGTTAGTGTTCCTTGGAGGCACCATGACATCCGCACAGTACGTTCAGGAGATCCTGCAACCGGTGGCTCTGCCGTTCGTGAACGCCCACGTCCATGCCCTATTTCAACAGCGCAACGCGCGTCTGCAGTCCGCAGCCCTCTCCCGAACATGCCTTGCAGCTCTCCGATCGAGAATGGTGTGTAACGGAGTGTGCGATCAGGATCCCTCCCCTACCCACCAATCTACAAGAACTGCACTTCAGGTGCAAGCTGCATGGGATGGACTAGCACAGGACTCCATTCGAGACCTCTACAACATCGTGCCCTGACGTCTGGACGCGCGTGTTCGCCATCATGGCGGCCCCACGCCATACTGACATGTACCTGTGGCCGTGTAGCGCAATAAATGTTGGTCCTACAAATGTGAAAGTGTAATAATTTTGTATGCGTGGTATCATCTACCTGTCTGCCAACAATGATCGCAATGCGCCTCGTCCTTTTGGGTGCAGCTTTTTATATGACGATGAGTTTGTTGTGCTTATGAATGAGATATTTTCAAAATAAAATAGATTCAATAAATTCGTATCACGCAATCATTTCTTTTAATATGTTGTAATCTAATTCGCATCCCCTCCCATCTTGTATTAGACGTTGGTGAAGTTGTTTTTCTTTCCATTTCCCTGAGGGTAAAATCCGCGCTGGATGTCTTGAGCTAATTTTAGTAGATGCTAGAGGGCTGGCAGTAATATCGAAATAATTTGTAGTTCATTTGTTAAAGCAAATAGTTTCCATCAAGTGAAATAGAAAATTAATGTTTACCAAACGTGAACGATTGTTTATATTCACAATTAAACGGTGTTGCTAAAACAGAATATCAAAACAAAAAATTGGTGCATTTAATGTAAAAATTGATTTTCCCTATTTGTAAGAAGCACTGCTGCACCGAAAAGGACACAGGGCAAGGCTAGCCCCCTTGGCTGCGAGACGACAGCGTTGCCACAGCAAAGACTCGGCCTGTAAAGAGGCGGCCATGCACCAATCTATTATTATGCGCGCAGTTTTCTTGTGCGCTCGTTTCTCTGGATGCGGTAAGTTTGATTATTTTGTCGACAAAACTTTTATCTCATTTGTAACTTTATTTCCGATGCAAAAATACTCGTAATTTCTACAAGAGAGCAAATATTTCGAATACCATATTTTGCCAACAACGATCTTTGCTATTATTTATTCTAAATTCAATTAATCTTAGTAAAGGAATGGAGGTAGGTATCCCGGGACTCAAGAAAACGTGCGGGTATAATAATCGTGATTGTCCAGTTTAAAAAATATAAATTGGTACGTGAAAAATGGCATTTAAACATATTTCATATTCAGAAGCCCAAAGGAAGGTTTTCCGAGTCCCTAGAAGAGTGAAGGATGACTTTCCCACAACTGAAGAAACTGCTTCACACAGAAATGCTTTAAAACAGAGGATTTACAACCGACGAAAACATCATCAGAACATCGTGAAGCATGTCAACCCAAAAGATTGACGGAACTCATATCACACCACCCGAATGATTCTGAGTAATCAAGAGGAAGCTTGTTCAACAATGATAATTTCAGTCCCAAATGGTTCTCTTAAGGATACCCATGAGTGAAATTTCGGGAAAATCCGTCAAAAATGTCAAATTTGTTTTTTAATGTAATAAAATAGTTCAATCTTTCCTGCAATTAACCATGGTTTCGTCAACGTCCTGACGCCATTTTTAAAGCTCCTACGGCCCGTTTAAATGTTCCTCGCGCTTTAAACCCCCGATGCGCCACGCCCCCCCTTTCACGCGCCTCGGCAAACTTTTGATAATATTTTCTTCTCTAAGTTATGTATTCAAATTTTCCGCGTTGAAATGGCTGCGGTACTTTCTCATACGACTCTGGCGGCGTTTGACTCAGAAATTTTTCATACTTACTACTCAAGTCAAGGCATTATTTCACTTACGTAAAAGAAAAGAAATATCAATGGTTTTGATGGCGCAGACATTTTTTTCCCGTGTATATAGTGTCGAAATGACTTTGTGTTAATCATATTTATTGATATTTAGAGCACAAACATTAGTTATAAATGACACAAGAGTAACTTTTTTCACTCGTGTAGTTTTGATTGTAAACACTGGCTCCCATGTGCGGTGCACGTGTGAGTATTTAGTACTGTTTATAGTGAGTTTATAGCGAATATTTGTGTGATTTCTGGTTGTGTGTTTCTGTACGTGTAATAGTAGTGTAAATCTTCACAATGGAAATGTTGAAGAGTCCACGTAGCAGCTACAGAGTGCCAAAGAAGCGACCTTCTAAGAAAACAAAAGCAGGGAAATTATCTTACAGCAAAGTGCAAGCAAAAAAGTCAATGGAAATTGTTTCCAATGTGGAAGGCTCTGTTGTGGGCAATAATTCAAATATAAAGGACATATCCAGTGATACTTTGCATAGTTCTTCAGCACAAACAAGAAGTGAAAAAAAGTTACAAGCATTTTCTCAGTGTAATTTTACAGTTCCAGATAATGGTGAAAATTCTATTTCCAGTTATTTATTAATTCACAAAGATGTGTGGAAACAATTATTTGTAGGTTTGCAATGCAGTGTGTGTAAAGATCAATCGATAAGTGTTGACATTTCTGAAAATTTAGGATTTTGTTCTAAATTAACTGTGAAGTGCAGTGCTTGTGGAAACATTTCATCGACTCATTTCTTTCTTTTGGAAGGGGACATGCAGCTATACAAAGCTTTTCCATGTCTATGGGAATGAATACCATTGGGTCAAGACCATATTATGAAACGTTACAGAAATTGTTTCATGAAGGACAAGCATTGAAATTAGAACTGTTTCAAAAAAGCAAAGAAGTGGTGCGTCAAGCATATTGTAGTGATACCGAATCCATTACGGCTGCGAGCCTGAGAATTGCGCCGTGTTGCGCGACAGAGGGGCCGACGGCGGCACCAGGCCACCCGCTGGACCCGCCCCCTAACGATTCGTCGCACCCCAAGTGTCCCGCAGCCTGGGAAGCCTTCCCGTGCACGTGCACGCCAGTACTTTTCCGCGGCGCTCCTCGCCTTCCCCATCCTCCCTGGAGATTTTCGTTCCCCCCCAGTCATTAATTTCTGTCCCTATTTGACAGAAAATTGAAGCGAGAGAGAACGAGTGCGGGTCTCTCTCTCATTTCTCGGCCCCAAAAACTTCCGATGATTGGGCGGAATTATTCTACGACGCAATACCCTTTCACCAATAGCCGTCGGACGTGGACAAAGCTCTAGAATGTTCTAGAACATTCTTAGGGAATTTTGGTGGGGGAAGGGAGGCTCGAAAGAGAAGAGGTGAGGCCACCACACAGAGAGAGGCTGTGACGCCGTCACAGAGAGAGGACGTAAGAGGCGGTCAGGGGGACGAGATGTTATAGTGGAGGCGCCCGGCGCCAGAGATAAAGTTTTGTTTATTAGTTGGACTTATAAGAAAGCGTTGAGTTTTCGAGAGAAATTTGTGAGCGGTTCTTAAATAAGTGTAGACCGCGAACTGTGAAAGGTTTTCTTGACATTCTAATAGTTCAGAAAAAAGTATCTAACCTGTGCTCGTGTTCGGAACATTATCGTGGAATTATTTGATCGTTCACGAACTCGCTACGAACTCTAAAGTACCGTGCGGTGAACCGAAAGTGACAAGGTCGTTCAGCTGTGCAGACATTATCTGAGTATTAGCGACAATAAGTGAGCGGCGCTGTGTGTTGGGTCAACACTCCTGCGACCCCGCCTACTACCTGACTCGGCACTGCGCGATCTTTTGTGCGGCGCCCCAAGACGTCCCACGCCGCCCCTGTCAAACAGCCGGCGGCTCGAGGTCGTTCAACTCTGGTTTGTTGTACCCACTGCCCCGCTGAGACGGTATTTCTTTTTTTGTTCTTTTGGCGCGCCCGTGGTCGAAAGGCACAAACAGTTTGGTGAACAATTTTTAATTACCTTTGACCGGGCGACGAAGATAAGATTCCCGGCCGCGCTTGGCTGTCAAGAGGGAATCAGCGTAGAGAAAAATATTGTTTTTCTTTTACTGTAGTAATTTTCACTTGTTAGTTTATTTTATTATCGTATGTGTGCATGTCATATTTTGGAATTGGAAAGGGGAGCATGCTCGCCGTAATGAGTGGTAAAATCTTGCAATTCTTCTTTTAAAATAAAAGCCGCCTATTTGTTTACATGAGTAAAAGTCTCTTATTTTACACCGGCCACCAACTTCCTCCATCTTCGTCAGTTTAGGCAAGCCTTTCTATCGACTGAGCGAGCCGGCTACGTCTACGGCGCCCAACCGACAGACGGGTAGTCGCAATATATGGAATCTAATCCCTCATTAGAAAATAATGAAACAATAGACATTTGTGTATCATATGATGGCACTTTCCGTAAGCGTGGGCACACTTCCAATTATGGAATAGGAATAGTTATAGATGTTTTGACAGGAATTGTATTGGACTATGAAATTCTGTCAAAGTATTGTGGTATGTGTGTGTCTGCTGCAGAAAGTTTAGGAAGGGGAACGTGTGATTTTGAAACATGGTGTGAAAAACACAAAGAAAGTGGGGAATGCCAACAAAATCACACTGGGTCATCAAATTCAATAGAAAAAGACGCAGCAGAAATTTTGTGGCGTAGGTCTGTCCAGCACAATAATCTGAGATATACAGAAATGTTGTCGGATGGTGATGCAAAAACCCACACACACCTCAATGAAATAAAAGTGTATGGCCCTGATTCAACAATTATAAAACAAGAGTGCATTAACCATGTGTCAAAACGTCTGGGAACTGCACTTCGCAACCTTGTGAAGGAGTGGAGAGGTAAAGGTGTGACATTGGGTGGGAAAAAAAGAAGGCAGTTTGACTGAAAAAATGATAAAAAATTAACTACTTATTACAGAAATGCTATTTCTCAGAATGTAGATGTGCAAAAAATGAAAAACAATATTTATGCCACCTTGAGACACTACATGTCCAGTGACAGAAACCCACAGCATGGCACTTGCCCAAAGGGCATCACCTCATGGTGCTGGTACAATAGACAAGTTGTGGAAGGATGTGTGCACATTCAATCCAAAAAGTAAAATTGACTGAGAGTATTGTAGTGAAAATGATGCCCATATATCAGAGACTGGCATCCACAGCACTTTTGGAAAGATGTACCAAAGGAAAAACTCAAAATGCTAATGAATCTTTACACCACCTTAAATGGAATAAATGCCCCAAAGAAATTTTTGTGTCCAAAATAAACTGGAAATAGCTGTCATCAAAGCAGTTAGTACATTTAATATGGGGTGTGTAAAATCCCATGAAATGCAGCAAGCCTTGAGAGGAGAACAAATTGTGCTCTCTGCAAAAAACATTTCACTCCAGTGTGATAAAAAGCGCATTCTTCAAAGTCAGAAGAGATGCTCTGCAGATGAAAAGAGACAACTGAAGAAGAAAAAAGTGGAGAAAATTGTAGCAGAAGAGAGGAAAAAGCAATCTGAGGGTCCTACATATGTACCAGGAGGATTTTAGGGTAAGAATGTGCTTGCAAATCTTTTATTCCAATTTTCTCGCTTTTGTTTTTTTCAGCATTTTACTTTATTTAAAATGCTCCTTGCGGAACAGTTTTTGAAATATATGGATCAAATTTGGTACATAAGTTTATTGAAGTAGTACAAATTGAAATTGCCCTGGATTTTATGCTTGGTAGTATGGAAATATTTAATTTGATTTTTTAAAAATTACATTTACTTAAAAATATTGGATTTTTTCTTTTTTAAATTTCAAATATTCCTACAATCAGAAATAACACAGTATCATTAAAAACCCAGGGCAAAATAGAAAAGTACATCTTTGATGAGCTTAAAAAAAATATGAACCTAAAAAAAATAATTTTGTTCCGTAAGGGACTTTTTATTTATCGCAATAAAAAATATGTTAAATTTATAACTTATAAACTAATAGGTTTCCAATGGTGAAATTTTGACACAAATCTATTTATATCATTGTACATCTGTGGTGTGAATTTTAAAAAAATACCATGTATAGTTTGGAAATTCCAAAAATCAGTCATGGGTATCCTTAAGGACGATTAGAAGAGTATCAGTGGTTGTAGCACTATCAGCAGTAACAGCAATGTATGTTCCAGAATCGAAGAACTACCATTAGAGAAGACATTGAGGGCGCCGAAGGTCGCGACGTGGAACCAGAAGCAGCGTAATTTAAACATGCCTACTGCTGAACTATCAAACAAAACCGAAGAAGGTAAGAAAGGTAATAATAAGAATAAGAAAACACTGTAAGTTCTTGCTTGATATTCAATAAATAGGCAAGAATCTGTATCTCTATAAAAATTATTGATTTCACAAATTAAAATATTACAATGGAATTGCCGTAGCATTATAAATAAAAGAAATTTTTACATTTTAAGCTAGCAATTTAGATATATTACTGGTAAAAACTTGGTTAAAAGACAAAAATTACTTGACATTGAAAGACTTCTATATAGCTAGATAGGATAGAATTGTTGGAGATAGAGTAGGATTAGCAATTTTAATTAAGGAATACTCTATGACAAAATTAATTTAAATTTTCGCAGATGTTTTTTAGAAACAGGTCCAATAAGATGAGCAAATGTTTCTGTCTGAAGTGCCCATGAAAGAGGCGTTCAATGGATCAAACGCAAACCAATGGAGACAGGCCATTGTGGCCGAAATTAAATTCATCCTAAAAACGATACATGGGATATCGTTGATCGTCCACCAAAACAGAAAGTTGTGGTATGTCGTATAGTCCGACGAAACAAGTTCAATCAGGATGGAACGTTAGAGAAGGGAAAAGCTCGACTGGTTTCCCGAGGATTTAGTCAGCAGCCAGTTCATTTCTCGCAGACGTTTCCACCCTGCAGCTCGGAAAAGTACCTTTCGACTAGTTGCAGCTCTTGCGATCAGCCACAGAATGACGATACGTCAGACGTTGAAACCATAGGGGTGAAGATGAGATACGGAAATTGGCAACACACTGCCACGTCACTTGGAGCGCTAGTTGAAGGAATATCAAGCAATGATTGGCTAGTGGTTTTCGCTTATTTTTCGTGCGTCACATCCTATATAACATGCGATTTCCACATGGCGGACGAGTGAACATTATTACTGTTTCTTACGTTCAAGCGTTCCTTTAGTGTTCTCGGCGTTCATGTACACTTGTATGTGTGAAATGTGTTTCGCATTCCAAGCTATTTTGTTTTAGCGGTCGCACTCGCAACAGCTCCGAGGTTTCTCCATTTCGATTTGCTTGTCTTGGTGGAATTCAAGGATGTTTTGCGATAAAGAGGTGAGCATTTAATTTTAAGTTTCATTCAGTATTGATTATATGAAATGTTTTAGCCTAACTCTATACGAAAAACATTTCATTTTTACTTTCCCGTATACGTACGTATACACGGAGTGATATACGTAGTATAGGGAAAGTTATGTAATGCTGCGCGAAAAAAATGGCCAATTTTCGGCGGAAAAAAATTAATTGCCGGGCCGTGAAAACGAGTAAGTGGATAAAACCAGTTGCTAAATTAAGAAAAAAAATCCTCTATCTCGTGGTGTGGTCAAAATCCATGATTTGTTGCTTCTTTATACTTTAAAAATCGATTGACGGCATTCCGTCCGTCTGTGGTCAACGCTAGCGCCTAAACCGTTCGGTCGATTTTCTTCAAAATTGATATTCCCCAGTCGCTCTGATTCTAGTCGAAGCTTTGTGATTTTGAAAAAGATTCTTTAAAATTTGGGGGTACTTTATATGAAGCCTCCCGGGGATTTTCAACATTTTCTCAAAAACGGCTCCAAATTTTTTCTTTAAATTTCTTGTATGAATAGAGGAAAATACACTTTTTAACATGGCATAGGTCCGATTTTCACGTACAGCTCTGAATTTTCGAAAATTGTGAAAGTTTGAATTTTTTTCGGCGTCTTTCTCCAACTACAAAATTGAAGATAGAGATTTTTTCTTCAAATAAAATTTGTTCTGCATATTGAGTTCTTTAATAAAGGTCATGTAAATGTTTTTCACAATTTTGGTAGTTTTCGTGCAATATGGGCAATTTAAAAAAATTACAAAAACAAAATTTTCTCAAAAACGGCTCCAAATTTTTTTCTTTAAACTTTTGGTAGGGATAGTGGTAAATGTACTCTATCAATGACATAAAGCCATTTTGGTCTATCGGTTGGTTCTTTCAAAAATTACAAAAATGTAAATTTTTTTACTTGTCTCTCACGTCGTTAATATTTACATTATCGGCGATTTTTTTTACATTATATATGTACGAGTATATATGCTTTAAATGATGTCAAGTAAAGTTTCTCAAAAACACTACCGTTTTCTGTGAAAAGTAGCTCAAATTTCGGCATTTCCAGAAATGCTCAAACGTCATTTTCTCGTATATGGCTGCAATTTTTTTCTTGAAACTTTTGTAACGGATAGTGCTAATTACACTCATTAGTATAGCGTGAAGTTTATTTTGAGTTTTTTTGTTTTTTTCAAAAATTATATAAATGTAAATTTTTTGAAAGATCTCTCACATCTTTAATATGCACATTATCCGCAATTTGTAAAGATGATTATATTTGTGAGTGTAAGTGCTTCAAATAACTTCAAATAAAGTATTTTGAAAACTCAAAAATTTTCTGTGAAAATGAGCTTCAAATTTCGCATTTTTAGTAGTGCTAAAACGCCATTTTCTCTTAAACGGCACATAATTTTTAAAAGAAAATTGCCATTTACGGCTAGGTTTTTGTGTTCTGTAATATTCTAAAATTAATGTTTCTGTTCTACCAATAGGAAAACCGAAAAATTAAGAAAATGACAAAAAAATGTACTTTTGGCGATGATAGATGGTAGCTGGCAAGAAAGAGTATGTGGCAATTCCGAATAGCTAGCGAAGACCCAGGAAAATAGAAAACTAATACGGGAAAGTCTGTGCCATTCTGTAGCACCACTAGTTTATTTACGCGCAAGCATGTTTTCATTGTATTGTTATTGTATAATAGTTCGGTAAATACAGATGAGAAATGTGGGACTTGGCTTGCAATTTGTGGAGGATAATTTTTAAAATGATGGCTTTTTCAACTTTGTTTTCAGAACAAATGTAGCAGACAGAGGTTGAAATATTCTTGCAAGTTTCCGAGCTGTTATTAGAGGCTACTACAATGTGGATTCAACTGATATTGTGAATTCACATTTTTATAAGTTTCCAAAACAACCACTCGAGCTTCTTCAGACATGGAAGAGTATTTGCAAGGTGCCAGATGGTGTAAACTGTGACAGTTTTTATGTGTGTGAAGATCACTTCTTGCAGAAAGATTTGTGAATCAAAGCAGGCATAGACTAAACAGGGGTGCATACCCAAGACATTTAGAGATTATTCATTCACACCTCGGAAACAATGAATCATTTAGTGCTGATTTTGAGAATGTTGTGTGTGGCACTAGTTTTGCTGAGGAAACAAGTGTAGCGTTAACAAACAACGAATCATTTGTGTCATCTTCAGAACGTGAGTATTCGTTTCTGTCTTCACCATCATCTAGTAAGGAAAGTGGTGTTTTGGGAACGGATGTTTCAAAAGCAGAATTGACTCCAAGAAAGTCAAAAATGTACAAAATACATAGAAACACTGGAGCTAAAATGACAAAACTAAAAGCAGTGTTGGAACATGTTAAAGATAAGTATAAAACTTAAAAAGAATTGTACGAAGGTAATGAATTTGCTTTTATTGAAGAAAATTTGAACAGTGTTAACAAATCTTTCATGAACAGCCAGTTAAGAAATGCCCAAAAGCTGCCAAGTGCAAGACGATGGACGTTAGAGGATAAGGCTTTTGCACTTTCTCTGCATAAACGAAGTCCTCGTTTGTACAGATATTTATCTGTTAATTTTTCTCTACCATCGGTAAGGCTTCTTAAGTCTATTTTGGCTGCAATTACATTTGAGCCTGGTTTAAATTCTGGTGTCCTCAATATTAAGAAAGTTGAGGTTGAGGCAATGCACGATAATGACAGATATTGCGCTCTGTTATTTGATGGGATGTCTCTACAGAAAGGATTATATTATGAGGCAAACAGAGAGAGTATATGTGGATTTGAAGATATGGGACATTTGGGAAGAATAAATAAACAAGCAAATCATGCACTTGTTTTTATGATAAGAGGTGTCCATAAAATTTGGAAGCAAGTTGTTGCATACTATTTTGTTGCAAATACTGTTACCAGTGACACCTTAGAGGTGTTAATCATATATATTATAGGCAAATTGCACGAGATTGGGCTGAAAGTTATGCGTACTGTTTGTGACCAAGGCCCAAAAAATCACAAGGCAATGCAAAATCTCTGTAATCAGACGTATGTTATCTCAAACTCGTTTCAATTTCTTGTAAATAGCCAACTTCAGTTATTTTTGATGTACCCCACCTTCTAAAGTGCACCAGAAATACCTTGATTGAAAACAAAATTCGGTTTCATACTGGATAAGAAGCCAAGATGGAATATATTGAAAAGGTTTTTCAATAGGATCAGCAGAAATTTAACTCTGCCAAAATTGAAAAAAAACATCATTTTAACTTCAATGATAAGTTTATTAAAATATAAGTGAAGGTGGCTGCAGCACAACTTAGTCACACAGTTGCAGCGTGTGTTGAGACTTATGTTGTGCTTGAGGTATTACCTTCTGAGGCAATTTACACTGCAGAATTTTGACAAGATAGACACTTTGTTTGATTCACATAACAGTGCGCAGACTCCAAGCCATTTAAATGTGCCCTGACCACAGATTATCCCCATATTGAGATGTGGCAAACTATTTCTGAAGAAATGAATAATTGGCAAGTAATAAACCTTGAAACAGGAAGGGATAAAACTAACTTGTATAGTTTTATAACTGGATGGCAGACTACAATTAGGTCCATGACATTTATATGGAATATGTTAAAGAACGTGGGGTTTAAATTTTGAGCACAAGAGCTTTCAACCAAGACCCACTAGAAAACATTTTTTGCTGTGAGGCAACAGGGTTTAGCAAATACCAATCCAACCTGTTTTCAGTTTAAAGCAGCATTAAAAACTGTAATTGTAAATAATATGTCTTTACCAGCCAATTCGTTTGGTAATTGTGAAAATGATAACTGCACTCCTATCAATAATTTACAACTATTAGTGTACCAATGCATTCGAAACAGAAAATGTAGAGGATGATGATGATCATTCTATTAATTTTTACTCTTGCTTGTCTGATTAATCCTGATGATGTACCTCACGATAAACAAGCTTTGGCTTATGTGACTGGTTATGTTTTGAGAAAAGTAGGAGTAAGATCTGACAGTGATTGTGAGGAGTGCAAAACAAATGTGTTGTCATGTAACATTGCAGAAGATCATTTGTTTACCAGTTGTAAAGAAACTGACCTCATGAATTCACGTTTGTTTTATGCCATTAAAAATGTAATGATGTTTTTAAGGAATGTTCGTGAATATTTGTAAAACTTTTTAGATAAAAATGGTCATTTAAATAGTTTGGAGAAAAAGTTTTGCTCAATTTTCAAGCCGCCTAATGGTACATTGTTATGCAAAGTACATTTGCCTGAAGAACTTTTCTTAAAAAAGTGTGCACGTTTTCTAATTTACAAATATGTTGTAGATGAAAAACAAAAAATTCAAAATAAAAGAAAATGTACAAAAGGCCATGTAAAGAAGGTGAAACAATTTAAACTATTGTAGTGTTTTTTGAATATTGATTAAAATAAATTGTGAAATAAAGGCAATGATTTATTTATTTAATTATTAATTTTGCTTCCTTCATTTCTTCCCTTACCATATAATTAAATGACTTCGCTCAGTTATGACCTTAATTGCATTACGAAAATAGTTCATTTGGTAAAATTGTAGTAGAATATAGCCTGTTAATATTCCGTGACTTTCACGAAGGCGAATCAGTTAAATTCATTTTCAGACGCTGGGCAAGGGGTAGCTGTGGAAGGCGGGCAGTTTGTAGTTCTTTGCCAGGCCACTTGGAGCGCTGCGAGCGACTTTTGTTTCCGCCGTTTAACATTGAGGGTGCACTTCTGCCCTTCAGTGTTCTGTGGTTGAAACTGTATATCTCAAAGGAGTTCTTGAAGACGAAATCTACGTGGAGCCACTTGGAAATCTTCAATAAATTCTGCAAGATATCGTGAGTTCTGAAGGCGGAAACGAGGTTGAGCGAGGGCGAAGATGATAAAAAATCTTGGCGAAGATGAAAAAAGGTGACAAGGTATGCTCTTTGAAGACATCCTTGTACGGGCTACGCTAAGGTGGAAGACGTTGGTACACGAAACTGGACGCAACAATGAAGTTGGGAGCTGTCCCTTCGAAATATGATCCTTACTTATTCCACATCGGGAGGGGAAGACATGACTTTCACCGCGACTTGGTTATATTTTGATAGCTTCACGCAACGAGGAAGTCACCAAGGTCACGAAGGGACTGTCTGACCATTTGGATGTCAAGGATTTATGCTTCGTCAAGCATTGCCTGAGGATAGAATTCGAGCAATCGAAAGGGCAAGTCACGATTCATCAGCGAGGCTACATTCAGGATCTGCTGGTGCGATTTGGTATGATGAGTTGCAACGCAGTATCTACACTCATCGATCCTTGTGTCAAGTTGTTGAAGAACTCATCGCAATCCTTGGAAGACTTGAAGCTCCCATACCGTGAGCTTGTTGGAGCTCTCGCTTACTTGGCATCCACTTGGCTCGACATTGCGTTTGCGGCAAGTTACTTGGGACAATTTAATAATTGTTTTGGTTCCCATCACTGGAAGGCTGCCATACGTGTTCTATGTTATCTGAAGGGCTCGATCAGTTTGGGGCTGAGATAGGTTCAGATCCAGGATCTTTTAGAGGATGCATCGATGCTGACCGGGGTAACTGTCCCAAAGATAGGTCGTACTCTGGTTTCCTTTTCTTGCTGAACGGGGGGGGCCGATTTCATGAGACTCACGAAAGCAGCGGACCCTTGCTTTATCCACTCTGGAGTCCTATACATGACTTTGTCACAGGCTGTCAAGGAGGCTATTTTTCTCATAAAGTTCCTTCAAGAATTGGGGCTTCTTGAACTTTAATAACTTGACAGTTTTCTGTGACAATCATGGTTCACTGACGTTGGCAGAGAACTCATCCTATCACGCCAAGAGCAAGCACATTGATGTGCGCCATCATTCTATGCGAGACGTGCTGAAGAGGAAAGAGTTCAAGATCTCCACATCCCTACCGAAGACCTGGCAGCAGACTTTTTGACAGAGGGCCTGACACGCTTTAAACACCAACACTGTATTGAGCTGGCCGGAATGTGTTCTTTGAATGGACATTTGTGGAGGACGACGACTGAGGGGAAGTGTTAGACATTGTGTGCGAGTATCGGTTGAAAGTTCTTATGTTGGTAGTATTGTACCTTAGTGTCCTTTCTTCTTGTATGTATCAGTATGGCGCTATTGTTTTGCACACAATCGTTTGAGCTGTGTTAATGTATTCCGTTGATCACAGATGTACGTACCCAGTGTATAATGATGCTCGACTGAAAATATTTAAGAAAATAACCCTTAATTTGTGGTCACTTGGAACAGAAGTGTAATGGTGTGGACCATTAAATGTGTAAAGGGTGCTGAAAATTTATTCATGTGCAGCTTAAGTTCTAGGGTTTCTCTATATGAATAGTGTAAAAACGAGTGGTTTAGCTGGGCGAGTCTGCGTGTCGCTCAGAAGTGTGGTCCCTCCTGGGTGTCTATTATGATATCCAGTTCCCATGGAAAAATTATTAAATTATCAAATAATGTTTGAGGGAGAAACCGTGTGCTCTCGTGAGCGACCATCGCCGCCACCGCCGCCGTCCGCCCGCTTCCCCAGCCCCGGACCCTTCCCCGTGACATACTGACATTTATGGTCGGCGCCCCTCGCCCACCGCCCGCGCGCCGGAGTAGACTGTAGTGTCCGTCAGTGCGGGCACTCCAGAAGCCCGCCACTGCGGCGAGAATCGATACGCCTCGCCGCCCCAGTCGAGCGACCGAGGCGTTGAAGGCGCCCCCCTCCCTCCTTCTGTAGAAGAGGGGGCACGAAGCCGACACCCTTCCCCTGCGAAGGGGTGGCACGACCGCGCGGGAGCCGCGGCCCCGGCATTCCGTTACTGACAGCGCTACTAGAACATTACCTGATCTTGTGATAATACCTGGCACGACTCTTTTGTAATTCTTTTGATAACGGCTGCTTCTCTTTGTATAACGACCCTGCTATTAAAATATCTACTTGATATTGTGACTCCCGGCAACGTGATTTGGATTATTCTGTTGGATTTTGGTGATTAATAAATTGTTGTTTGCAGACTTCCGAGTACTGTTTTATTTGGTATACAACATAGACCTTCGTCAAGAAGGCAGTCATTGTATTGGACCCACCCCCTCCGGGTACTCCTCCCGCTCCCCGAGACGATCTGCCACACCGGGCGAACAAGTTCGAGCCTGCACCCCTAACGCGCGGCTGCACTCCGGAAGAGAGAGAGCGCAGAGTGCACTGACGGAAAATTCCAGGGCATTCTCCATTTCGATTGGTGGAAATAAATTAAGACGCCATTAGTTTTGGCCAATTAGACGCGGATGGTCTAGGGAAAAGTATGATTTCGAGCCCAAGGAGGGTGCAAGGAAGGGGAAATCGAGGACACACGCGAAGTTGGTGAGCAAGCTCTCGGCACTCGGATTTTGACTTGTTTGAGCAAGCTCGTGACACTTTGATTCAGACTAGTAACTCTTGATTTTGATACCCATCTTGAAAAGACTGATTTTGATTCTCATCTTGACTAGTACTCTGATCATTACTATTGTGTGAGCAAGCTCGCTACACTTTGATTTGATCATTCTCATTATTTAGGTTCGAGAAAGATTTTCAATTTCATTCTCGTTCGGGCAAGCTCGCGCCGGAGTCCGACGATTGAACTGGCGTTGCCTTTGCACGCGCAGTTACCGGCCAGTAGCCTTCGGCAGCCGCACGAGTGAAAGTTCCTTTTGTTAACGCGCTGAAAGACATTCGCGATCTCTACGGGTCTGAGCCACACTACGCGTTGACGTCTCGACATCGCCCGAACAGACGGAAGAAACGAGGCCAGCGCTCTTCGCTGCTGCAGCGAGATGGTGGCGAGACCTGAACAGCTGATCCCGGCCGCCCCCCCTCGCGCCGCCGCGCGCCGTTTGGGCGCCACAGCTGCCGAGTCAACGGCCTTCCTTCTCCGCGCCAGCCGGCGCGCTCCCTTTCTCAAGTTTTGCCCCTAAGGCGAAGCCCGCGCTTACGGGCTATCCTCGTGTTGCTACCGCGAGAGAGACAGCTGTTTTTTTTAATGAAATCTCAGATAAGCATTGCCACGCATTGGCAAATTTACGCCTTTCAAAATGAGACAGAATTTCTTTCCTTGTTTTTTCTTATTTTATCAACTGTAAAATGTTTAAAATAGTAGTTTCTTATTCTAGTTAATAGTTTTAATTTTCTTATTAACCGAGCTCAATAGGTACGGCCTCTATTAAAAGAGACTAACTTCTCCGACGCAGCCTTCGGAAATAAAAGTTTGTTTTACGTATCAAGCATGCCATGTCATTTCGTAGTCTTCAGAACCTGCAATCCGCTTCCATACCACTCAGCAAAGAACTGATCTCATGCGCTACTGACCGAACGGCCGTCGCAATATAGTTCAATGTGTAAAGTGTAGAGCAAAACGCGATCCAGGCAGACCGAAGAAAAGATGGATCGAAAGTTGGATTTCCACATCTCCTGAATCATCCTGACGGTGAAGTATGAAGAAAAACAGGTGTTAACCTTAATAAAAGAAGAAAGTGTAGAGCAATTTATTTCACAATAAATTGACTAAATATTCCTATATTCTGTTTTCCTTTGTCCACTCCCTTGACACTTAATCATCCGTCCTTGATATTTTAATCTGGTAAAAATAAATACGGCCAACAAAGAATTAGTTTGCGTTTGTTGGTTTTCTATTTTTTTTTTAAGTTGCAAGAAGTAAGCACTGACGAAGCTGACGCAAACGAACATGATGGCAGTGATTCCGACGCTGACTCGACCGATAGCAACAGTAACGCCCCCGCCAACAATGCCAAGGATGCCAATGCAGACACCGCATGAATTGTAACACCTCTGATCCCCGAGAACCGCGAAATCCGCAGGCACCTGAGCGACACACGGCGGACCGGGTATGTCTCCACTTGTTCAGCCACGATTGACCAGGAAGGAGTAATGGCATTCTACCCTCCGCCACCGACTGTCCGTTGCCCGAGGTGCATCCGTGAGGCACAACCAGTCAGCGCATCAAGACATGCGGACAAGCACACGAACGCTCTCAAAAGGCACTTAGATGAACAGCATGGCCTCGGACTCCTTGCGCAATGCCTCTGTTGAGGAAAGGATGCCCAGCCGGGACACAAGAAATCGTCTGCGTATCTCAAGAACGCCAGCTTCACTGGACGCACGTACGACGAACGTCAGTCGCCGTACGACGGAGAGGGGAATCGAAGGCTAATACGCCCTCTCATCACGCGCACGAATGCCTCCTCCCCTTGCCGTCACCGCTGCTGCTCGCCTGCCCCCTGTGCGACGTATTTGTATCGTGCACGAAGCGCGGCTTTCAATCGCCACCTACCGGTCACGCACGGAAGAGACAAGGCGACCAAGATATGTGGGGCATGCCCCAAAACATTTGCGCGTCAGTTAGAGCACTGGAGGAAGTGCCCAACGGCCCGAGACTCCCCCCCCCGCCGTGCCCGGAATTCCTACTACCAACGCGCTGCGCGGCGCCAGGATGCGGGCAAGCATTCGCCTCAGCACCTCACGACCAAGCCGCGCACCATCCTGCGTGGGACCGGAAAGCAGCAGCTGCGGAAGTAGCACGGATCATCCCCGTCACGCGTCGCGCACGGGAGGCGCGAGAGACTCCGAGACGCCCCCGCGGCCTCCTCCCGCCCTGCTGGCGCCGCGCACGGGCCGCCCCCGCCGCAGCCTCGGCGCGGCCGGACGAACAGCGCACCCACAGCGGCAGTTAGGCGCCGAGACCGACAGAGGGAGCGGCGGGCACTTCGCGACGAGCGGACGTGCCCCTGTCGCTCCGTCCCTGTGGCCGACCCGGACCTGCGCTTTCGCCCGCCGCCCCCATGCCCTGCCGGGCTGCCTGAGCAAGGGGCAGGGTGGTTATCTTGGCTACATAGCCATGGCGGAACCATTGCCGCCGCGGCGCAAACGCCACCGCCGCTGACGCTCCAGCCGCAAGCGCAGCCGCCGCCGCCTGCGGCCGAAGACAATTCAGTGGAAGCCGGAGCGGCTGCTGCCTCCGCCCCAGAAACGGACTCGACTCCACGGCGAGTCCCTAACTTGCGATTGCAGAGGGTATGTGGAGACACATGGAGCTCCTCCTCCTCCACCCTTGCAGTTTGCACTGGCTCCAAAATGGAGGGGAATGAGTGGGAGGGCCCGAAAGGAATTCCCTGGGAGGTGACACTCGCCTTCGCAAGAGCACGCGAAGCAGAGCTGTGGAGTTACTGGAAGGGTTGCGGCGGGCCTACTGCTCAGGCTACTTCCAGCCCCACGCCGGAGCCGCGGCTCTCGCCTTCAGTGCTGGAAAGGGTGCGCGCATTCAAAGTGCACTCCCCAGCCCCACAACAAGGAATTACCAGCCCATCCGAAACGCCGCTGTCATCCGAGTCCTGCGGCAGAACTAGCGGCAACCCAGCGAAGGAGAGTGCGACGCTCCCTCCCGCGGCAGCTCAGCCCGAACCGCAGACCCAGATGCCAGCGACCCAGCGGGCTCTCCAACCACCGGGGGACCACCCGTGACCTTCGCCCCCGAGCGGCGGGGGAGGCGAAACCGGCCGACCGCCGCCCACCGAAGCGGGAGCCGGCACCACGACCACCCACATCCAGAAGGAGGAACCGCAACCGTCGGACGAAAGCCTAAGGTCGCTGCTACAGCCGCGGTTGTAGGCCTCGGCCCCACCCCAGACGGAAACGTCTCCGGATGGCCCCAGGATCTCCCGACGACCCCCCCCAACGCCGAAGACGGAAGCGACGGCACCCCCCGCACGCGGCGCAGAGCGGATGCCAGCCCCGGCGCCCGGCAGCAGGTAACGCCTCCACCGCCCATGCCCTCTCCTTCCCTAACCCAAGACGGCGAAGGCACAGATGGCGTCCTGACAAACCGTCCCCGTCAACCAGCGCCGCCAGCCACGAAACGCTAATTCCCCGACGGAGGCGCCCGAGCACGCCCCCTTCGAAACACGGGAGCCCCAAGCGGCGGCCGGCTCACGGCCGCCGAAAAGGCCATATTACATACGGCTCCGGATCTCGCCCGATGCTGTTCTCGCCCACGGTCGTGCGCTGGGCGTTGCAACAGGGAAAAAGGCTACAATTGGCCGAGCCAAAACCTGGGGTACGCGTATTGTTTACGCAATTCACACTACCGACAAGGTGGCCTATTTAGAAGCTGAGAAGTATGTCAAATTACATGGCATATTCCTGTACTCCCACCAGCCACCACGTGAAGGTCATGAAAAGACCCTCCGAGTGGCCATCATGGGGCTCCCGAGAGGGTTCACCGAGGGAGAAGTGGCGCAAGAGCTGAGAGAGCTCGGCTACCACCCCCTGAGCGTCAAGCAACACTGGCGTCTAAAAGAAGCTGCGGTCGCCGGAACCGCAGGTGAAGGCTGAACTCCCACTCAATGAATGACAGCGCAGTAAACTGCTCACGGGGACATTCATGGGTCACCCTACGCGACACACTTGCCTCGCGTAAAATCCATCCGGTCCGTCAGCTGCACAGCTTTGACGTAATTGTAGAGCGCGAAAAGAGGGCACGACATCTCTTCTGCGCCCGCTGATGCAGATGGGGTCACCACTCGGCCAACTGCGCCGGCTTACAGCGGCCAACAAACCGGCCGGACGGTGAACTGCGAGGTCCACCGAACCTACTTTGCCCCAAGAGGGCCCAAGCCAGTGTCCTTCACGATCCGGGTGCTCCCGCCGCAGCTTCTTGCAGAGCTCTGCAAGCAGCGGCGTGAGGCCCCGTGCGGGACGAGTGAGGGATCGGCGGGCAGTGACGAAGCGGGGCCCGCGGACCCGTCAGCTACCGCCACCAGGGCGCATAGTACCTAGCCGCCACGGACGCTTTGAGCAAAGTCAGCGCCTTGGCGAACAGTGCAGTGTTAATAGTGTACATAGTGTCGTGTGGAAGTGCGTGCGAGTGTGAACTGTAAATAAAACTTAGTATGAATGTGTGTGCGAATGATAAAAAATTAATGCAAGAAAACAGCAAACAAAAGAACTTTCACCAAGAATATAAATCTTAGGTCACCGGCCAAAGTGCCGGCTTCAGGGGCTATTTCAAATGGCGGCGCTGCGGGCAGGTTTTGAACGTGAGCGAGTCGACAGTGAACAAAGATTTGAGTAGCAATTTTGGCGTTTTGGTGTGGTATTTTATCACAGTATTTGTTTTTGAATTTTTAAACCAAGCAATTGAAACAATGCCAGCTAAGCATGTTAAAGTTACGCACAAAAATCGTGGTAAAATACGAATATTAAATAGTACAGCAAGACACAATGATATTACGGTATTTGGAAATTTGAAAGCTAAATATGAAAGAGAAAAGGTGAAAAGGGCAGATTCCGAACTTATATGTGAAGTGGCATATTTATTCGAGGTGAGATGATGATATATAATAAATCATACATTTTTGCAACACTGACGGGAATATTTCATTGCCAAGTGCATGCTTTTTGTATATTTTTGTTAAAATCTGTACCTTATGAACTTTTGTGTGCACGGGAATTCAACATATTTCAATTCATTTTGTTTGAACTAATATTAAAGCCACAGGTGAATAAATTAACATGACAAATGTAAGTTATAAGTACAACTATAATGCTGAATGTACTCACTTCACAGTATTCTTTCAATACTGTAAAATCAGTACTGAAAGATTATGAGGCAGGAAAACCTATATTAACCCTAAAGAGAAAAAAAGTAAGACGTCCTGTAAGAGATAGGTTAGATGATTTTGGAAGAGGACAATTGCAAGATTCATCTATCGAAAAGCTCATGAAGGTAATGTTCAATGTGCAAGTGTTCATTTGTACATTTTTTTCATACATTTGTACCTTGTGTCAGGTGTAATTAGCAAGTAGGATATTATAATAAGAAACTTTTTTACAGGGCAAGTTCTGTCTGGAAAAGAAATTTTGGAGCATGTAAATTAAAATTATGACACATTTTTTTCAAGGTTCATACACTTCTCTTTATAGAATATTGAAGGAAATGGATTTTGTTTGGAAAAAGGGAGATAAGTATGCTGTTTGTAGGGAAAAAGATGATGTAATTATCAAGAGGCATTATTTTCTGTCAGCCTACAAGGAAAGGAAAGACAGTGAAAACCAAAAACTAGTGGTTTTCTGAAATTGTGGGTATACTTGAATGATGAAGCTTTCATTTGAAATTAACAAAACACTGCTTAGGTCAGCAGCAATGAGGAATTGTTAGGAGAACTGCAGAGGGAAGAAGGCTCGCAGTGGTTCACACAGGCACTAGAGCATGTTTTGTGCCCGGTGAGAAATGTTATAAAATAAGGAGGCCGTGGTCCGGAGGGTCGGCGGAGTAGGAAGAGAGCTCCGAGGGAGGGGTTGGCAGGGGGAGAGCAGGTTGGGCGGCAGACACGCCATGGCTGGGGCTCGCAGAAATTCAGCGTGCTATTCTTGTGGTACAAGGTTGACCCAGACCACAAAGCGGTTTGCAGAATGTCAACACCTCCGAAAAAAGTGATGCCTCTCTCAAAGAAAATTAAAGCATTAAGCAAATTACTGTGAATGTACTTCTGGTAGGTCGCTGCTGGTAGTTTTTTAATATTAATGAATCGATTCCGCGTTCTATTAAAGTGAAAATGCTATTGGACACGGTGTCGCCTCTAGCTTATCGGTTGGTATGAAACAAGTATCTCAAGTAAGACATTGGAAGAAACGGAAAAAAGCTCTCAGTGTATGGACTGATGATCTTAATCGACTGTGTTCCTATCTGTTCACGACTGATTACGGCTAAGGCAATGAAAATATTTGTTGTTTAACTTATTAAGGTTCAGATTGTCATTAAACTCTTCTATACAATACACTGCGATTTTCATAACTTTGTCCCTGACAGGAATCAGCTGTTTTGCTGCCATCCAATCAGGAGCTTATATTTCGCGACAGTGACGTCACTATGGTGATGTTCAAGCTCCAGATTGGATGAAACCGTGAACAGCAGAGTTCTGTCAGGGACAAAGTTACGAAAATCGCAGTATATCAAAAAAAGCATTGATTATACAATTTTAATTATACTATTTCATTGTCTGAAGATGGAGAAAGTGTATATCTCCAAAACGTTACAATTTTACTAATGATTAAAATAATAAGGTGATTGTCAATAAATTCTCATTGAACCTTGCCTTTTTTGTTATTGTAAAGAAAATATTTGACCACTACAACAAGGACTCTGATTCATCTTTTAAATTTGAAGCAAAGGATGGTTTGAACATTTCAAATATAGGCACCACTTACAAAACATCAAATTAGTTGGCGAATGAATCAGCTAACCAAGTTGCAGCACAACAGTTTCCAAAGGATCTTGCTGAAATTATTGAACATGGAGGATAAGTTCCAGATCCATGCGTTAACCGCTGATGAAACCCTCTACTGGACGATGCCCAATAGAAAACGCCTTTCCAAAAGTGAACGTTCTGCTCCAAAGCGTATACTGCTACACAATATATTTCTCCTAATTGCAGTACATGATTACTAACGCAAAAGGTTAAGACATTTTAGTGGGTTAACAAATAGTAGGTCTCACAAAGCTAATTGTTTTTAAATAAGATGATACAAAAGTCAACTTATTTGAAGGAGGAAGATATTGATTGTACGAGTAACAGAGAAAGAGAATTTTTGGTTCCAAGTGAAAAAAATCCAGAAATTTTTTTACACGGGAGGTATGAAAAATTTTGTAACCACCAGTCTGCTGTATAGTCATTTTCATGTGATCAGTGCTAACATGCCTTCTGTTACTGCTGCTGATAGGTTCACAATGGCTAAATTGGCACTGGGTGCAAATCTCCCGAGTTCTATGGACCTTTCAGGATCGAAGCCCGTAACCAGTTAGAGGTAGATGTAGTCAATTAGCCGATGCCAAATACATGTGCAGTTTGATCATATGCTGACAGGTGCAAAAGCACAATCTCGAGTTCGACTGGAACTTTTTTTGCCTCTGGTCATGGAAAAGGTGCAGTTGACGGAGTAGGGGGATCAATTAAGAGAACCATCTGGAAAGCAGTAAAAGGAAGGCAAGCCATTGTTAATTCAGAGGAAGAATCCTTTAGGATTGCAAAAATGAAATGCAAAGACATAACTGTACTTTATATTTCTGAGCTTGAAGTATGTTCATATTCAGAATATCTTGAAGTCCTGGTATTCAGTCATATATTAATGTCACGTCCTGGCATTCAGTCATGTATTAATGCCACGTCCTGGCATTCAGTCATGTATTAATGCCACGTCCGTTACAAAAAAATGACTGCTTACCATAAAACAATCGAATAAAAGTTTGTTCGTTTTTTCAAAAAGCTTTTCGCACTCTGGTGCCAAAACAATGTCCTGTGTCACTTCATTAAGAACTTTGATTCCTTGTGCATTTGAAAGGTGCGTCACTGAAAACTCATTTGAACGCCAATGCTATCACTTTCTTTATCAGATATCATAAGACAACAATCTTCTTTGCATTGCAGAGGTTACTACTGCAAAATCTTTAACTATTAAGACTTCACTACAGCAAGACTGCCAACAATAACGTTCACTGCTAAAAATCAGGCAACATTAGGTGCTTCACGTTTCATCTGCTTAGAACATGGGTAAACAGAAAGAACTCGGTTCTTGTGTGAAAGACATCATTATTAACCTTGCCCTTAAAGACAATTCATTGCAAAAGATAGGTTGAATAGTCAACACAAGTCATTCAACTGTGCAAAATATTATGAACAAATTTAAACACAATGGCTCAATGAGGAATTTACTTCGAACAAGTAAGAAGGGAAGACTGGATGCAAGGGAAGAGCGCCTTGTGAGAAAAATTAACTCTCATTTAAGTGTAACAAAATAGTGCATTTTGGTGAAGCAAAGTACAGGGAAAGATGCAGGTCATTCCACCCTCTGCCAGACACTTATATAGCCGTGAATACCATGGAAGAATTGCACGGAAAAGGCCGTTTGTAAGAATGCTCTGATACTTCAGTTTGCAATAGAGCATCTGAATAAAGATCAGGAATTCTGTTCTTTGGTGTGATGAGACCAAAATTAATCTTTTTGGATCTGATGGTGTCCGTAGGGGTGTGGAGAAAAGCCAATACAATCATGTAGCCAATGCTCGGGCAACTCTAAAACATAGAGGCATCTCAATTATGCTTTGGGGCTGCACGTCATCGAAAGGCATTGGAAAACTACAATGTATTGATGGCATAATGGACAAGTCAGTTTACAATACTATTTTAAGAACAAACGTCAAAGTGTAGAAAAATTGGGAATGCCATCTGTTTTGTCTTTCAACATGACAAAGACAGCAAACACACAGCAGCTATTAACAAGGAATGGCTAATTTGGAACGAGCCACAACAGTTGCACACTCCAGAATCAGCTGATTTGAATGTAAAATAACATACGTAGGCCTTACTGAAATCAAAAATAAGAAAACAAAATATTTCATCAAAAAAAGACTTAAAGAAAATTGTTTTGGAAGGGTGGGAAAAACTAGTATGGATGTTGTTATGTGTTGTATGGAATGTTGGATGTGGAATGGATGGAATGTTGGAATGTTGGATGTGGAATGGATGGAATGTTGGAATGTTGGATGTGGAATGGATGGAATGTTGGAATGTTGGATGTTGTATGGAAGCTGTTATGAAGGCAAAAGGGTATTCTACAAATTATTAGATCTTTGTTGTTTCCCCTGAAGAAAGACACGTGTAGTTGACTTCATGTCCCTCAGGAGACAGGAGTATTTTAACTCGTTCGTTGAGGTTATTCAAGAGCAATTTTAAGGAAAAGTGGAAAGCCACAAATTAAACTGATGAAAGATTCTTGCAAACCAAAGTAGCCTAATACATCCCTGGAGCTAACCAAATGGTCACATAAACCAGGACGGCCAGTAAAACATTTCGAAGAATTAAAGGATCTAAGCAAACGACGTAGAACAAAAGACTTACGGGCCTAGGTACTAGTTGAAGAATTAACTTACGCTGTTCGTGTGTGTCAGGATACTTCTGGAAATACCGACACATGAAGATGATGAAATAATGTCAACACCCGCTAGAGCTAAAACATTTCGCCAAATAATTTCTTCCCCTAAAAAAGGAACCAATTGTTAAGAAATACACACCTCAAGAGGTATTGTCATTATGGAAGGCGATTTCACAAGACGACAGTGGGAACTAATCCAAGGTGAATGTAAAGAAATTTGTCCTTGCTATTCTATTTAACAAATAGCCAAAAAAGAATGTTACCCGAAGGAAGATTGCATAAAAGTGACTGAAACCAGCTTTGAGAGTGGAACTTCAAGCTTTACTAGACCACACTGCTTCGCGTCTTATTCAATATACAGGATGAGGATACCCAGAAAATCATCTGAGAAGGATGTAGTATTACACAGACACGCTCATGAGAATTGTGTAAGTAAGTGTTCGGAAATATTTTGAAAGAGAGAGACAATGAAGGTCCATTGATTCCCGTTTCAAAAGTGCTTGACCCAAAATGCTGCTGCTCTGAAAATGAGTGAGAATACAATCATCAAAATTAGCAAGCAGAAATTTGCAGCAGAAGAGGCAGGACCATCTCACCAGGAAACACCTGGCAAAAAGCGAAGTCACGAAGCGTGTCATGAATCTGGATTCTTTCCAGATTGGTGCAATTCGGTGCCACATATACGACTACTAAAGGAGAAGAGGTCATCCCACTCTCGACAAGCAAAAAAAAACAAGCCAGCTGGCCACCGTGTACTCATGGAAAGGACGAACATTATTGCATGGCGTCGTTTTTTGCGTGAAATCATGAAAGTGAATTTTGACATTGTTTGGCTGGACGAGATGTGGGTCAATGCCGGACATACTGTCAGTAAAGGGTGGACAGATTACGCTGTTCCAGCAACAATGGCAGTTCCAAATGGTAGAGGCGGCCGCATTATTATTGTGCACCCGGAAACAACGGAGAATTTCATGAAAAATAGTCTTCTGAGTTTCCGTTGCCTGAATTTTCTTACACGAGAATTAATGATCCATGAAACTATGTAGTACAATTTTGCACTGTAAAGTATGCAGTGGTAAACTATTATAATATTTTCATTGCATTCACTATTCACTTCTTTCTAGTTGCAATAAAGCTAATACCTGCTCTGAATAGCAGCAATTATTTTCCCTCTAAACATTAAATGAGGCAAATAGTAGGGCATGGATGACCAGCAGTATCTTCTCCCACCATGCATGCTCTGGATGAAAGGAAAGAAAGAAAAAAAAAAGGAAGATATTATTACTGCTAGACAGGTGTCCTGCACACCCTACAGATCTGCAGCTCAGGAACGTAAAATTAGTGCTCTTTCTCCCGAATTGTACTACTAGTGTTGTACAACCACTGGATCTATTCATTCTTTTAAATGGAAGTATCGGAAAATGCTTAGTTGCAAAAGCTTTGGTTATGAACGATAATGGTATAGATTCTAAGCTAATGAGCATAACAGTACTTGATGCCATGCATTTTGTGGCCAAAGCATGGTTAAGTGTGACAACCGATACAATTTCAAATTGCTTCCAAAACGCTGGAGTGAAGTTTGGGGAAAGGGAGAAATGCGAACAGGAACGTTTGATGAAACGACTGGTTAGTAATGGAAGGATCTTCATTTGAAGATTACGGTAATGTGGATTCTGAAATTATAACTTCAGTATTACCTACTGTGGAGGAGATAGTTTCTAATCTCCTGGAACATGAAGTTGGTGACGACACAGATCCAGAACCTGCTGTTCCAACAACTGAAGAAGCAATGGATGCTATCACTGTATTGAGGAAATACATTGAGAGTCAATCAGGTGGTGAGGACTCATTCAAAGCATTGTATAATGTGGAGAGGCAAGTTGAAGAAATACGATTACAGAAAAAAAGGAAACAAATACATTAATGAATAATAATTATGTATACAAGTTTTTATAGTAAAAAATGTAAGTACTGGCTTAGACAGTTGTTTTTTTTTCTTTCCCGCATTTTACACTTTTTTCCTTCGGTCCCCTGAAAAGTGTAAAAAGGGTTTTTTTCTGTAGTATTATCCTTCTTTTTGATGATGATGCTAAGATTTATCGTTCGATAGTTGATACTAATGTCGCCATCAAGTTGCGACTTGATTTACTAGCTGAATAACATATCACTGCACCACAACAAGTACTACCATTAGCTTCTCCAGAAAGTGGGACACTGTTAGTTTTCCATATAGACTCATTGGGAGGATATTAGCTGTGGTTGACAACATCAGAGATCCTGGAGTTATCTCCGACAGTAAACTTGATTCCAATGACCACATTAAGAATGTTGTTAACGAAGTTCTGCAATCCTTGGGTTTTATCCTGCGAAACTTATCATCATTTCAATCCACTCTACATGGCCAAATTTTTCTTTCACTCGCTGGTTAGGACCATTCTCGAGTATGCCTGTCTGATTTGGTCTTCCTTCAGTGGCAAGGCCATAAATCATCTTGATATGATCCAACACAGGTTGTTGCGCAACTTAGCATTTTGTGATGGATCCTGCAGTTTCGTCATGACAACACTGATTACTACTCATTGAATAACATTTCTCATCTTTGGGATAGAACAATCTGTGACCCTATCTTTCTATTTTAAAATTTTGTTGCGTGAAATTACTTGTAATGATTTTCTCCCAAATATCGGATTTCAGGTGCCTCACGTGTCGACATGAGATCCCTTATTATTTTCTGTTAAACCTGTGAAAACTGACTATCAAATGAATGATACCTATGACTGTATTGTCTCTTCTGCTAACACGTATTGTAAACAAATTGATTTTTTCAACATTATTTACTCAAGCTATGTATGTACTATCCAAGAATCGCTCTATGAAACCACTAGATTTATAATTAGATATTGTTCCTAAATTTCCTAAATTTACACTTTGTGACTTCATTAACAAATGTGTATCTTTTACTCCCGTATTATAATTGCATGTATTAAAGGGAATATCCTGTAAACAAATAAATAAATATAATGTAAGTGCACAGAAGTATTATGTTTGAAAACTTTGTTTTGTTAATTCAAGTTGGCAAGCTGAAACTCACAGCTGACATTTTGCTTTTTATGTGCAAAGGTGATGGAGATCCCACATAGTTTTTTGTAGGTGATCCCTAATTATTTTGCCCACAATTTTCAATGCAATATTGTATGTAAATTAAGATGGCATTGTGATTCATCACCACAAATTGAATTTAACTGCACTTACATAGTGGTGGAAACAAGGAATTTGGTGTAGACAACCACATTAAAACGTGCTTGAAACAAACAGAAAGGCATTTCAACTAAGGAGAAAGCACAGAAAGAGAAAGAAGATGAAAGTAAATATGAAAAGGAAGAGGAAGAAGGCGAAATGTCATGTGGGAGCATATGGAAGATCAAGAAAATTCTTGGATGTTCTGAGTCCAATGCAGACAAGGGCGAGTGGCTTGTTTGTGATTCTTCAGACCCTGAGTTCCAAATTCCCAATGACAGTGAAATCATTCTAAGTGTGAGAGGAGAAACTGGCACAAGAATTATCCACTTTTTCGGTATCAGGGACCTCTAACTCAAATTTTTCTGTACAAAAAACCCCAATTTTGCGCTGCAGCATTATAAAACTTTCTTTATAATACGAAGGTTGTACGTAAGAAAGTAAAAGAGGCTGATTTTGACACACAAGATACTGAAATCCAGCTCCAGTCTGAAAAGCGTAGACAGCTATACCTGCCTAACAGGAGTGGCAATTCTAAACCTATCAATGAGAGAAACGTATACATACATTTTATCATGCTTAGCCTTTGATATAACAAATGCCTACAAATTTTACCATACTTAAATATTAGGAGATGACTTTTCTGTGACATATTACCACTTCCGCAACTGAAGTTACCATTACTTCAAATGATAAATAACGAGCATGGTGTCGGTGAAGAAATAATACAGCAACTGACTTTCTGAGTTTTTGCTTGATGCCAATGGCCCTAGTAGTTTCCAATTGACAGTGTCAGAAACTGCAATTTAATTTATAATAAAGGTTAAATTACATTTACCATGCCAATGAAGCCAAGGTATCAGGGGTATCAAAGAAGTCAGTTACTTGATATTGTTTCTTCAACGATGTGTTTCATTTATAAATGAAATCAGCACATCTTTCCTTGCTCATTGCAAACTTGTTAATAACTCGTTCATTGAAATCTGCTATTTGCATGATGAAGTCTCGCTCGATGGTTTGCATTGCAAGAGTAGATAATCTCTCTTCTGACACTGTATTGTGAAGAAAGGATTTAATCCTCTTCAGGTGGAAAAAACAATCTTCCTCAGATGTCATTGTGGGGATGGTGAGAATTACATGAAGCAGTTTAAGACTTTCAGTAAAAGTAGAACTGAGATCATTTTCTCTGATAAATTTCATTAATGACAAAGCTTCAGGTATAATCCTGAATTCCTTTGTACAGTAGAGTGCTGAAAGTTCTGTGCGAAAACTTTTCTCCTCAATAAATGAATATGCTTTAAGAGTTTCTTTCAGTAACTCCTCTGGAAAATTACGCTCGTACTCTGCAAACCTATCTGGTGAAAATAATAGGGCTGCTCCTAAATGTGCAACAAACTATAACTACTAAACCTGTCTTTAATTTCCATTAATATTGCATCACACACTTCTAAGGCTTCTCTTTCTTTGGGCACCTCTAATTTTCTTTTCTTGGACGTTTCCTCATAATTTTGTGTAATATTTATTTCACTTCTAATTTTAAGAAGTTCTGACTCAAATATTTGAAGTTTTGCCCTAACTACTGAGGGAGTGCAATCATATCTCTGAAGATGGTTGCAAATCATGTCAACATGTGGGATGATTTTCTGTAAGACTGTCAACCAAAATATAAAATTTTCATCATTTAAGATGCCAATAAATCCAGAAGCTTGAAGCACACAGTTATTGCTCATTTTGTTATCTTGTTGAACATGTTTCATGCCTTCTATCAGCTCCATTCTATATTCATATATAGCATTCACAGATTTTGAATTTATGTTCCATCTGGTAATATCTGTTCTTGGTAAATATTTTTGAAATATTTCACCCCAAATGGATGCTAATTCGACACAATTAGAAAAGAAAGAGCAGAGACCTTCATGGTTGATAATAACTACACGAGCACTATCATGAACACAAGCTGCTTTTAAAACCAAATTTAACAGATGTGCATTGTAATGAACATACATGGCCTGCTTGTACTTTTCTTTTATAATGGCTTGCACTCCGTGTTTTAAGTCAAATATTAGAGAAGCTCCATTATAAGACAGTGCTACGAGTTTCTCTTCACATCCTTCAAAGTGCTGATGCAATGCAGTTAATACACAGGCTGCTAATGATTCTGTTGTATGTCCTTCAGGATTGACAAGTCCCCAGAATCTCTCAACTGGTTTGAAAGTTACAAGATATCTATACACAATAAAGAGTTGGGAGATAGATGGAGTGTCACTTGTTTCACCTGCTATGAGAGCAACAAATTCAGAGTTCTTCATCTCTTTTGATATTTCCTCTTGACACACTTCAAGCATGCTCATCAGGATTTCATTTTGAATAGATTTAGAAAAGCCTTCAAATACAGATTCTTTTTCTAGATGATTTCTCACATCACTGTCAAGTTCAGCAACGAAATTTATAAGTCCACGAAAAATACCTGGGTTACGTGAAGTGTCCGACTTTGAATGACCATGTAATGACAATTCATAAGACCCACAAAATTTAATGCAGTTAATTATAATGTTCAAAATATGTCTATTCTGTGAAACTTTCTGGTTGTGCATTTCCATTGCAAAGTCCTTTTGCTGGGCTTCATTTACATTTCCACACACAACCAAACTGAATGTGTTCTTGATATGTATTTTAGATGGGGCATGCTTCTTAGCATTGTAATGAAGATGGTGAAGTTCATTTACTACCTGTTTTGTTGACAAATTCACTGAATTCATGTTGGTGTAACTGCAACAATCCTCTGGCCCTAAATAAGCACAAAACAATTAGTCAAAACAATAAAAAAATTGAGAGTGTCTACTAAAACTCAAAAAATTCTATCAATATATTCACATATGTTCACTTAATAATTTAAGTTAACATATGTAAAAGTTACCCAGTTACTGGTTTTTTTCTTTTACTATTACATCTACACATCCACGAAAACAAAATAAAAGCAGTGTATTTATTTACGAGATAAAAATTATCTTGACTTTTCCATATTAAACTACAATCAATAAAAATATCTAGGAGGTACTTAATTGCACAAACTCTACTTATTAGTAAACAATGGTTCAGTGTGTCAAATCACAATTTAAATGGAATTGTTTTGCTTTGTATAGCTTTGAGGTACACAATTTCTTTAACTGCCCAATGTGTAATGTTCTTAATAATAGTATTTAGGTTCCAAAAGTTCTTAATTATTAAGCTATTCTATTAATTTTATATTCAGCAACTTCTAATACCTCTTGCCATGAGTTACTTTTCACGATTAATGCTGTATCATCAGTTCAGGATACATTTTCACAAAGAATTTTGAGGACAGAAATGGTCCAATACCTTCAGAAATCCTTACAAAGTATAGTTGAATAATCTTTATACTTCTTAACTATTCACACAGCGTTTTTGATCAGTCCAATACCATTGCAATAAATCATTTGCTTTTCCGGAAATAATTTTGATCATTCCTCTAGAAGAAAATTATGGTCCACAGTATCACTCCAATCAACATAAAAAATTCAACAATTTTCTCAATAATTTGTTATAACTAACTGGATCTGTGGGTATGTTCACTTTGAAAAATACTACTTTAAAACTGGGTATTCCCATATTCCATATTCCATATTCCATATTCCATTCCCATATTCCAAGCTTAATATTACATCTTAACTTTGAATGCCCAGTCTCTGAACTAAGCATTAGACCTAAGACACTCTGTATTGTCCTGAGTTTCCCCCCCTTCCAACACTGCATAGCTCTTCATTATAATTTCAACTCACCTACAGGACAAGAATCAACCTCCTGACTTCCTGAGGTAACTGGAGTGAATCCACTCCATGGTGCAAAGTTCACCTACAACAGAAAGAACACAACCATGTATTGCATTATATATATTTAAAAACAAAAACAAAACAAAATAAGTTTGAAGTTTTATAAATATTTTTAGGATGTTAAAAAAAATTAAAGTTAGGAATTTGAGATGAGAATCCAATTTGGAAAATATTTCATGAGCAAAAGTAATTTAGGCCTGGCAAGTGGTTAATGATGGAAGAAAAAAAAGAGTTAACTTTGGACTGCATGAAAATGCAATTTTTGTTTCTTACAAATATGCAAGATCCACAATTCCACGAAAATCCTGGCAAGGTATTCTTTCTGAAGGTACCAGACTATATAATTTCAATTTTTGTGCAAGTAACATATTTTGAAGGCAAAAGGAAAACATTTAAAATAATACTACAAGTTCAGGGAAAGATTGAACATAATCAAAATACTGCACCCTAACTTCATCTATTTTCACATGAGCAAAACACTCACTTTGTTCCTCTTCACATATTTACAATAGAACAATTCAGATTTCCTGTTTCATTGGAAATTGGACATGCCCCATTTTTATAAGACTATTTTGTTGTAGCTGAGCAACAAAACGTAAAATTTTTTTGTCATTTTTGTGAAAATTTAGAAAATGTTCTAGAAGCACCTAGAAAAGCATCACACACAATTTACTGGCTTTCCTACTACCCCAGTGCCCAGCTTCGGTAATCTATTTACTACATATCAGAGCTGGGAACCCCAGTTACTAACAGCATGGATCCCCTGGCTAAAGGGATAAAACGCAATGATTTACTGCAAAATTACGAGACAACACAAAATTTAACAGAGGGTTACTCCAAATGTGTAAACGCTCAATACCCAAAAGATGATCAAGAGTTATTGTAGCGAAAAAGGCGCAAAAGAATTTTGAAAAACTAATAGTCTCCACTCGCAAATTACAACTGTCTGGAAACAATTTCAAATAAAACTGTTAGTCAGTCAAAAGTAAAATTTCAATAATTGAAAATATAAAGTGCATTCAATAAGAGTAAATATTTACAATATTTAGCAAAAATTCAAGTCATACACAAATAAACACAAACACTAATTTTAAATATTGATTAATAGCTATTGAACGAGTTAGTTGGCTGCAGCGTATAAGTAAACTTTTACAACCAAGTACAATGTTCTAATTTTTTACCTCTTGTCAATTATGCAATAACATTTACTTAAAAGAAGCTATGGTAACACTAGAGAAATAACACGCTGTCCATCCATTTGTCATTATTGTAAATTTTGAAATGTATCCATTTGTTCCATACTTTTTATTTAGGAGGAATTTAACACATTTCCGGAAATAACGCTGTATTACAAGAAGTCAAGGAGCCCTTTTCAAAATGATCAAAGGGGCCACATCTGCCTCCTTCCCTCTCCACTTGGCTGTAGTATTAACAATGAAAACTAAAACTGAAATAATATGTATGGTAAAAATTGCACATATTAAGTTTACCTCTATTGTGAAATTCAAAAGTGAAGTCAAACGTTAGTTAAAATTTTAACATGCATCGTTTGTGTTCTTAATTTTTATAATTTTAGCTAACCTGATGATGGGGGAATACCACTCCCTGAAATGTTATTCACAAAATTTGAATATACACTTTATTGTATTTGACATTGTTTATTTGCCTCATTGTAGCCTCGTGAGAAAGTTTTCAAATATAGATACTGTCAAAAAACTACATGTGATCATATCGAGATAATTTAACCATCTTGGAATGATTCTTGATTTAACAGTGTTCTCCTAGTGCAGGGTGAGAGTGGAATTGGATGAAGAGAGGTTCCAAGATTCCTATTGAAATCATTACCTTGAAAGTAATTACATCTCTTGAGCCTCATGAAAACGATGATGATGATGATGATGATAAATATTTTCATTGTTTTTAAATACCATGCTTCTTTCTGTATATAAAAGAATATCCGGGAACATAACAACACGTACTAAATGCTCATTGAGCACTCCTTACAAAGTATATCAATTTAATCCTACTCGTATGTCTGGATACACTTGCACCTCTTCATTCTTACCGATTCTTCCTCCATAGAAGAATCTTCGAACTTTCCAATTGACTCAACAAACACAGCAACAGGACGTTCTAGCTCCTCCTGCACAGAAAATTGAAAATAAGTCCAGTATTGTCTCTGTAATCATCAAGCACAAACACTTATTTTCCAGTCTCTTAATCACCAAGTTGAAATCAGGCAACTTCAAACAAATAAGAACATATCCACACTAAAGCTAGCAACAAACTGCAAACTCTTGCACTTTTATGTAGTACCAGCTGGACTCCTGTGAATATTCTGAACTAATATTTTCAAAACATGTACACGAGTTTAATAAAGAACTAATTTATAAAAAAAACTTCTTCAATACTGTGGTTGTTTGAGGGGTTTCAAAAAGCTTTCAGACATTCATTATTTTCAAAAAATCAATGTTAACAGTGAGAATAAGATCTCTGCCTTGAGATGTGTATTTCACTCAATTCTTACAAGAAATTTAAAGAAAAAATTTAGAGCCTTTTTTGAGAAAATTTCGAAAATGTCCCAGAGGCTTCTGGTTAAGTACCACCAACATTCTGAGAATTATTTACAAAATCACAAGATTTCAATCAAGCAATATTGGAAAAAATTCATTTTGGAAAACATTCTAAGAATAGTTAAGGCATCAGTGTTGTTCATGAACAGACATTTTGAAAAGAGGAGGGAAAAAAAGAAGAAAAAAAAGAAGAAGAAGTTTTGGCACCAAGGGACCCCAAAATGTGTATTTCCATTAAAATTTTGAAATAAATTTACGCCAAATTATGTAACTTTCTCCAGAAAGTAACTAGTGGTGTTACAACTGCACATATTTGTAACTCTTGCAATTTTCGAAATACCGGAGCTCAATGCTCATTGCCTTGAGCCATTTTTAAAAGCACACTTCACTTTGTTTATTTATTTATTGACTATTCAGTCTATTGTTCAAATACAAAATAATTAGAAGTTATATAAGCTTGAACCAAGTTATGAAAAATACAAAGAGTTGGTAACTCTTGTCTCTTTAACAAGACTGACTCAATAAACCGAATATCAAATAATATTTCTTTCAAGAAAACTAAGTTCAGAACTTCAGTTTTAAGAAAATTGATAAGTTCGCCTTATGCAGATAAATAAGCACAGGGACAGTATCTTCTAGTTGGTCTAATTGGAACTCAGAAGATCAATTGATTCAGAAGCATAGGACAACCAATTTTGCCATGAATTACTTCATACAAAAAGATAATATCATTACATGTTCTCACAGAATTAAGAGTCGGAATAGAGGAAACTGAAATAGTATTGGTATATTCAAATGAGGTGTGAGTATTCTAAAAAATTTGGGTTGAACTGTTTCTAAACAATGTACATGAAATTCAAAAAATGTTGACCATACAGTAGAAGCAAACATTAAATGTGACCTAACTAACGCAATGTATCAAGTTTTTAGAGCTCACAAGTTAAAAATTTCTCCGCAAGTTCTCTTAATTAATCCTCGTTGTTGAAGCGATTTACCTACAATATACACTAGGTGATCACAGAATGTCATTTTATTATCAAAATTAACACCAAGATCGCTTACGTATGACACTTGTTCAAGATTCGTATTACATAAGTATAATGAGCATCAACGATGTTAGCACACCTTAAAAATGTTATGAATTTGTATTTGTTTAGATTCAAGTGTAAATCATTCAGAAGGAATCATTGAGAGAGTGCTTCCAGAATATCATATAAGTCTTGTACGTCATTTGTTGATGTTACACCCTTAAACAATTTCAAATCTGCAAATAATATCAATAAATGTAAGAAAAAGAATTGGACCAAGGGCTGAACCCTGGGGGACTCCCGAACTGACTTTAACGGCATTCAATACAAAGTTTTATATTTTAAAAATTGTGTCTGTTTTGGAGATAATTTTCAAACCATTTTAGTTGTAATCCTGATATTCCAAAAGCTTTTAATTTATGAATAAGCAAAACATGGTTCACTGAATTTAATATATACTGTCTGTGAGGTACCAGGTTACTTTCAATATTATGATCATAGATGTTATTCTCTAGATAAAAAAAGGATAGATTTTATGCTTTAATTTGTCAGTGATTATCAACTCAAATAATTTTGGTATAACGCTCATTATGGAAATCAGTCTTGGAAATATCCTTTTTTGGATCCAGACTTATGGATTGGTGAAATAACAGGCAATTTCCATTCTGAAGGAAAGAAGCCTTTAGGTTAGCCCTTAGGGAATTTCCTTCAGAAAGATTTATCCAAAAGAATTTCAAATATATATGGAAAAATAAAACACAATTTTTTAAAAAATATTGGAGGTATCCCATTTGGACCAACAATTTTTCTAACATTGAGTTTGTTAATTTAATAAAAAGTATCATTAACTGTAGCATCAAGAGTTGAAATATACAAAGTTGAAATATTGACCGATATATACGTTGTTATTTTGAAGGGCCTGTAAAAGGTTTCGAAGTAATCAGCAAATGCATTGATTAAGGATAATCCACTGTCAACTGTTAGAGAATTTTAATTCATTATTTGGAGTAATACTTTTTCAGATTTCTTAGAGTTAAAGTATTTTCAAAAATTATTTGGATTTATAATAAAAGAGTCCAACTCAGTAGTTTTTAAAATCTCATTTAGCTATGTTTCTAATATTCTTCTCAAGTCAGAAAACAGAGTAAGATAAGGTAGAATTATTTTGCTTATATTCTTTGTGAGCCTTTAATTTAAGAATGATTGATGTTTTAAGCTTACCAAATAGGAAATATGGATTTGACTAGCCTCTTTTCGGGCATAAACGATACAATATAGGAGTATGAAAAATAGTAAAAAAGACTTATATATTCATCAAATGGATGTTATTCACTGTAATATAAGATAAGAACATACTGAGAGATGGTGTAAGTTGTTTGTAATCTCCTTAATCAAAATCATAATCCCACTCATCACAGTCATATGTATTTATTTATTTATCAAACAGGCAATTGCCCAATGCAAAAAACTCATCACAACCAACTCTTCCAAACCACACAATTTCTCAGCTTCACATCACGTCATCACATATAAAAAAACAGAATAAAACAAAACATACAAACCACTTAAAAATAACTTAAATTTATGACAACCCTCATTTACAATTGATAATCACGAATATACAAAAAGTAAAATTAAACAAAGTCTATCAACATCACTTCTTTGGCTAATTTTTGAAGGCACTTTCTGATAGAGAAAAATCAATATTACTATTTGCTATCTTACACATTCTGATAATTGGAACATTAAAAGTCAAATTACTTTTAGTGAAAGGCAGTGAATGTGGTGCTTCATTATTACTTCTGAGGCTTCTCTGAGAAACCTTCAAACAAACCTTGGATAGTAATGTAGGACAACACATATTATTATTAAGGAGTTTATAAAATAACAATAAATTATCTACATCATGGTAAAAACATTTACATCACTGATATATGCGGTACTAAAAGAAAGTGCAGGATGATAGTTATCTTCAATTACAATTGAGACATATGCATGTGAACCATCTATATTTACAACATTTGATTATCCAATGACAATATAAAGGAAACATTTGGTGCTGTTGAGAAAATTATATGAAAATCACTTATATTATGAAATAAATAAATACATTTAAAAAAATTATAGTTGTGCTAATTTAAAGATCTAATTTTTCTTCAAAGTTTTCATTCAGAAAAAATTATCTATCTTCAATAGCTGTAGTATCTAGCTTCAGTAGCTGTAGAGAGACATTAAAAAAAAAAAAGGTTTCAATTTTTGAAAATTAAGAGAATTCGACAAAATCAAACATACATTTTTATAAGCATACTTTATTCTATCCCTTAAAAAAATAAATTAAAAAATTTTGAGGTATTCTTAAGAAAAGCTTAAAAATGTTCAAGTGGCTTCACATAAAGTAGAACCAAAGATTGAAATATTGTATCAGAATATTTTTTTAAAAATTTGTCCCATCAATAGCAACATTATTAGAGACTGCAATTTCTGAGAATTCAGTCTACGTTTTCAATTTTCAAAAATTCAGAGAATTCAACAAAAATCGAACATACATTTTAATAAGTGTACTTTATTCTATCCCCCCCCCAAAAAAAAATTAATAAAAAATTTTGAGGTATTCTTAAGAAAAGCTTGAAAATGTTCTAGAGACTTCATGTAAAGTACCCCCCAAAAATTAAAATATTGTATCAGAATTTTTTAAAAAATTTATTTTACTTAAAGTCACATCAACAACAAGGTTTTTAGCAACTGCAACTATACATGATATACTATAATCAATCTGGATTTAAATTAAATAGTGAACACACAATTTAAACAAGTATTGGAACAGTAATTAACAATTGACAGTCTGGCTTGTAAATCATTATACATATACATCAGAATATTGTAAAAGCTAAAATATGAAATAACAACTGTTGTACCACTTAACACTGTGTTCAAACCCTCGTCAAGCAAACTATCTCTTGCCCAAGATGACCCCTATGCCCTCATATTTCCTAGGATTTCCTTCGTATTTCGCACATGGAGAGGCAGCCATGGTCGCAGGGCCTGCCCTTTCTTCCCGTACCTTTATACTAAATCACTACAAGATGTAATGCTGAGCGCTCAGACTCTCCGGTAGTTTTGTCCTTTCTTTTTATTAGTTTTTAATTTTGTTTTCAGTTAAATATTATAGTTCATAAACATGACCATTGTATAATTAAGTTTGCTGTGCACAAATTTAAAAATTACACATTACTAAACTGGTTTTAAACATAGATGTTTTGCTATCAATGTCACATAACTATTTTCAACTTGTGCAATGCAAAATTTCCAATGCATTTTTATGCCATATTCTGGACCTAAGCAGTAACGTATACAATTTCTCAACAATTTAAATTTATTTTGAAATATAAAACTACCGTTCCTTTTTTTCTTAAGTTCCAAAATTCCAACACTTGCAAGGATTTCTAATTATCTAATTTTAATGATTTCCAGTCTATTGATATTGTGTCAAACCTAGGAGACAAAATTGTGTTCTAAAATTTAGATTACTATTATACGACTTTTTTACTAATTACACATTCATCATTTCATGTATAAAAGGTTCAACTCTCGGTACAATCGTTCTTCTCTTCTAATTCACAAGAGCAGCACAGCCAATCGGTATAAAAAACTGATTAAAGAGAAAACAGATTCAAATTTACTCACCTCTTCTGCATTGTTTTCCTCTTTCATTGAAAATGGTATTGGATGATCACCATGGTCCTAGAAAAAACCGCAAATGTCTTAAAAATGGCTATAAGAAAGTATATTGAAATACTTGGTACAGTGTTCTCATACTTTGTATATAAACTCGTTCATGTTTTGGTTGTTAAAATAGGGTTTTTAAACCATTTTTTTAATGTACCTGGTTCACAGATGATGGCCATTGTTGTTTTAAGCCATGCTCCAATTTTGCATTTGTCATTTAAAATTTTGTAAATTTTGTTCAGTGCCAGGTTGTTTTGGCTTTTTAAACTAAAATGCATTGGGGATTCAGTAAACTTCGGCCTACACATCAAAGTGATATTTATCTACCTAATATGCTTCATTCAGGTAAAATTTAGAACCAAAACTATTGAATGCAAATGAAGAAATTTTGATTTTCTGAGAGTAATTTTTGAAGAAGGAATAGAGCTACAGGCTTAATTTTTCTGTGCTTTTACACATACTAGTGCAATTACTTTAGATAAAATATCAATGATAAGTGGCATCCATATGACTTAAAAACTACTAACTAAAAATTGGATTTTTGAATTTTTCCTAAAATTGCAGCTACATAAACGTCTAGAATTTCATTTATTTATACTCAGCATTGCTTGTCTGCTTCAAAATGGAACAAAATTGCCAACTTTAAGAAAAGTTCATCTAAGTTTCATAACAAATTCAACACCCTTAAATGTTTTAATCTCCATTTCTTCAAATCATCTTTATTTCTGCTATCTCGCAATACCATTATTTCTCAAACATCTTTAGAATAACTCTGAAGAACCTTCTTCATAATGATGTATAACAGTGTTCACAGATATGTAAAATTGTTCACAGGCATAGTGTGTTGTAAACTTTAGAAACAAGCCATGCTTTTACAATATCAATTAGTATATTAGAAATTAAAATAATGACAAAATTAATTGAAATAATTACTTGTTAAAAGGTACACTGTGTCAAAGATACACCAGTCTCCCCTACTTTCTCTCAACTACAATGAAAGTAAAATATATAGGACTGTTTCTAAGTTGATGACCATTGTAGTAAGTTCTCGGGAACAACATTAATTTAGCTTTTAACAAGGGAGTTGTAAAACATAACATTTTTTATATAATTTCAATATCCAAAATTGCTTTTAGACACCACTGATACAATCAAGGAACTATAACTCACAAATGAATTCCAAATGCATTCTTCAATGTAGTCCACTGTTTCTTCTTTAACTTAGTAACAGAAAAAGAAAAACTATCAATCCAATGCTAACGTAACTCCCTTTTGGAAAATGCAAGTTCAACGAAACTCGGTCCTGCGCCACTTTTATAAGCGTATTTCACGTTATCCAAATGGCTCCAATTTTTTTTGGTCAAAAATATATTGTTGATAATAAAGTGTGTTTTGATCAACATTTTGATTGGGATAAATAGTTCTTTAAAGTTATTAGATTTTGTAAAAAGAAGAATTTATGTATGTCTCCAGGATTCCCAGACTTGCTAGAATTGCAAATGGCAATACAACATGTAGTGATATGACTTAATCTATACTCATTGTCTAAAACTAATAAACATTGTTTATATAATTATTGCTAAATTTATTTAATTTTCTATCATGTTTCATTTTATCATAATTTTATAAGTGTCATTACTAGGTGGATTTTCATTACCTAAAACACTGCCAAAAATGATCAATAAAATTCTTAGTGTTTAAAAACTGTCCTAAAGCAAAGAAAAAGACATAAAAAATGTGAGCAAAAGCAGTTCAGATGAATGACTTAAGCTGTTGGATATGTTACTGATGTAATCTAGGCTTATTCTATTCTCTCTCTTTAGTTACCCGAAATCGGCTGAAACACCAATGGGGCTGACAGACGTCACAGGAACCTGAGATTACGTACTAACAATAGCTGACATTACAGCTTCTAAACGAAGAAATCGAATAGGATACCAGGAATAGGTACACAGGAATTCTACAGAGAATATTTGTTGCATCTTATAAATATTTGAAACAAGTACCATTAAAGCAACATTAAAATCAATGAAACAGCGAAAAATGCTTTAAAAATGACAGAAAAAGGTAAAATATGACTTATCAGCCGAAATCAACAAAAAATGCAAAAAACAATTTCATTAAAAATGGGTCTTTTCCTTTTGTCATAAGATAAAATGAACTTCTGAACAAAACAGCATTTTTTCTAAAGTGAAAAACAACATTTTATTAAAATCTGCCTCCTAATTATTACTGTTTTGTCTCTTCCTTTATATTTGTTATTGTTAGAGCTCAGAAGTTTGGCAAAAACCCTTTTTGTTATTATTACTATTTCATGACTTTTGACGATATGTACCACTAATTGTGCTTCTGGAATTATTTTAGTAGATTTTCTTTCTATGGTTGTATTTAGTCTTCTTGTCCTAAATGGAAATTTTATTAAAAAAAATTTGGAGGAGTTTTCAACAAAATGGCATTTAAGATTATGGCAAATGTGAAATTTAAAGCTCTCTTTCACAGAAAATTTTGAGTTTTCGAAAAACTTGATTGGAAGTAATTTAACACACTTTCACTTACAAATGTAATAGTGTTTACAAATCGCTGGAAATGTGCATCTTAGCATCGTGAGACATATTTTAAAAAAAAATACATTTGTGTAATTTTGGAAAAGGCAAAATGAATCTTACATCATTGTAAAGAGTACAATTAGCACTACACACGCAAAAAGTTTGAAGAAAATACTTGGAGTGGTTTTTCAGTAAATGGCGATTGAGAGTTTCTGAAAATATGGAATTTTGGGTTTGTTTTCTCAAAAACTTTTCCGGGAAAATTTATATGATAATATTGATTGATTAATTAGGGTTTAGAGGGCGCTTCAACTACTGAGGTCACTGACCCTCCTGTCAAAGTATTTTAAAAAAAATGGATTTAGTAAGTGTTACAGACGCAACTTATTCGCTGATTAAAAGCATGTACATAAACTAAAGTACTGCAGAGGGATTGAATTGTGCATCAAGTATACAAGTAGATAAGGCAGAAGGAAAATCTAAAAACGAACAAGTAAAATTTATCATGAAACATAAAATTTGCTGTAAAGGGGCCAAAAACACAAAAAGCATTGTCCTTATCTTTCAAATAAGCATTGGTCTGTTGCCAACAAATTTTGTACAGTGCAGGAGGACATGTTCCACAGAAAGAACCATTCTGCATGAGCCACAGATGGGAGGGGTTTCACTTTGAAGCCAGAAACCATGAGAAAAGTGGCAGTGTTTGATACGAAGACTGGTTAAAATGACTTCCTCACACCTAGAGGAGCAGGATGATGAATGCCAGATATTAACAGAATTCTTTATCACACTTAGTCTAAAAGTGGTATTGTGCTACTCTGTTTGCCACGCTCTAAACACAGATCATTTCAAGAAAGCCTAACATCGGACAATGGTACAGAAGGAATGTCAATATGAGTCTTACGAGTCGCTGATTTCACCACTTGGTCGGCCAGCTCATTCCCTACGATTCTCACATGGCCTGGAACCCAACTAAGAACCAGGTCATAGTTGCGGGACAGGAGACTATGAATCAGGTTTTGAACTGATTTCGTCAAGTAGTCTAACGAAGAATGGGAGAAAGCTTGAAGAGAGCTGGGAGAATCAGAACAGAACTACTCGCTGCAATGACGCTGACTAGATTTTATGGCCTCGAGAATTGCATACATTTCAGCAGTGAGTATACTGCACTGAGAATGAAGCTGTTATGATTTGGTGGCCCTGATACAATAAAAACTACATGCCACTGCGTCATTGTATGTTGGACCATCTGTGTACAAGAATAAATGATCCGGATAGGTTTCCCTCAAACCGTTTCTGGTAAACCGGAGGACTAGTAGTTTGTTTGGAAAGATTGGAGAGCCTAAAGTCAATAATGAGGTGGAGGAGTTTCCAAAGGGAAATCGGATCACTTGCAGATATCATAGGAGTCGGAAGATCGACATTAAATTTTTGCAAAAGATTTCGCAATCGAATACCTGGGGGCTGGAGTAGCGATGCTTGAAGAATGACAAGGATGGTCAGAGTCCTGACACTATTGCGATTTTTGTAGGAAGAGCTCTCAAGATAACTCAAATCCCATCTTCGCGATGGAATATGTCACGGCATTTCGCGTCTTTTCTCGGTCTTGCCGGTAGAAGTCGCATGATCGCAAGCACTGCTTCATACGGTCGCGATCGTGCGAAATCTAGCGGAACGACTGTGAATGATACGAAATGCCGTGACATATTCCATCGCGAAGATGGGATTTGAGTTATCTTCAGAGCTCTTCCTACAAAAATCGCAGTATAGCACCATAAGAGGCTAATAAAATATCTTGCCTTCCACTCAGAGATGGTTCTCCAGCCTCAGCCAAGAGGCATTCGATGCGACTCGTGCGGTAAGCTCCTTATACCGGCATTGTGAATGGCATTTAAAGGCCGGAGGGTTAATGGAGACACTGACCCACATACAATGTATCCATAATCTAAAATACAGCGGATGAGGGTTCTATAGAAATGCAAGAGAGACACAACCGGCGCCCCTCTTCAATTTACAGATATGATTTCACCTAGTTAGGCTCTTATGAAAAGCAAGACCAAGGAAAGTTGCAGACTCCACAAAACGAAGATGGCTTTCAAGAAAAAGATCAGGGTGGTTATGGAGATGATGAATCCTGCAGAAGTGCATGCTGCTGGTTTTTGGGGTGAAGTTCTCTTAATATGGCATTTTTTTACCCTTTGGAATTTTCAAAATTGCTTAAGATCAAATTTCTTTTTGAATGCGTCCTTCACCTTTTTAATACTGAAGCTAGAGATTTTTAATATGACGCGTTCTCTTTTGAAATATTGTATCTTTACATTATTTTAGGACATATTCAAATCTCATACTGTTCTTTGGCTGAAGCGTTTTGACGAGATCCAAGATTCCAATGCAATGTGCATGTTAGAAATAATACAAACAACTGTGCCGCAGTAGCAGTCTTGACCATTCAATCTGTATAATTTGACCAAATAAGTGAAATGTAACTTAATTCAGCATCAACAAGGAAGTTGTATAATGTAATGACTTCAAGCTTGCTACAATATCTCTATTTTTTCATTACAGTCTCAGATGGCAAGGGTCTATCTGCTTCACAGGAGGGCATTTTGAAAGTTCAAGACATTTCTTCTAATTATGGTACACCTAACGCATGTTAACAATGTCATTTTGTTCTTTAGATTTTTGCATTAAGCCTGATTTGAAAAGAGTTTTACTTTGTGGTAGATATGAGAACATGGAGTTCAATCATATGAAAGCATAATTTTCACCAAAAACATCAGATAAACCCTTGCTATTTTGAGACTGTGATTACAGTACTAAACTCACAATGAATTCAAAGAGCGTCCTTCCACACAGTCCTCTGGTTCTTTTTTAACCTGTTTAGAGAAAGAGAAAAACAATCAATCACAAATACAGCAAAGTTGCAATTTGAATCTCCATCTCTTACAAATAGCATTAAACATGATGGTTCAGTTTTAGTTTAATAAATTGATCCAGTGTGGGTTGACAATATTTAAAATATAATATTAGGAAGACCAATTTTTAATATCACTTATAGTATTTGTTAAAAAAGAAGCCTTTACTAGTTGCACAAAAATATTACAAATTTTCAGTGAACTAAGCAAACACAACCATTTTAACTCTTCTAATGTTAAAATAATAAACTAAATTATAACTTCGTTTCACCTAATTTTTACAGCAAGTTTACCTTTGTCTTCATCAACATACTATAAAACATTTGTTCATTCTCTATGCCAGCAAAATATATTATACAAATTTTAATCAGAACTTGAAAATTCGCTAATATTGTTCAAAAATGTTAAAACTCAACCATTTCTAATTATTAACATAAACAAGAGATAACTGTCAGGGCCGACTGGATGGCCAAGGTGACAAGCACCCAAAAGATAATTGATAAGAGTCAGGGGTGATATAAATGTTTTTATTTACTATAGTGTTGAAAACTGTACAAAGTACTACAGGGAGAAGTGCAAGCAGTGAATGGTATATTGAGTTCTAGGACCTCTGTCCTAACTCATAAAAATTATGAATACAAGTAGCAACAAGCATTTTTGTCAAGAATTGGTATTAAAATATTTGCCCCTGTGTAATAAAAACTATTTTCGAAGGTAAATCAGCTACTAATTTTGGCTATTATCCCTCATAGTGCCCTTTAACAAGGGACTGACTTACTGCCACAAGAACATGTAGAAAAATTATTTGAATAACTATATTCCCTACTGAACTCAAGAAAATGTGCACAGATAATGAATCTTCATTTTAATTAGGTTAAAAAGAATAAAGTGGTGAAAATGTGCACAATAAAAGAACATTAAACCTTCATGGAAAATGTTTAAGCCTGAGCTGTTTATAAATTTCAAGCATTTTTTCAGCTTATAGTACTCTTTGTTGGTTCACAGTTCTCACTTAAAATTTCATTCTCAAGCTGAGTTCTAGTCATGTCTGCCACAAGCACAATCAATGAAGCAACTGTTGCAACCATAACTCCTATTTTTAACATAAGCTGACGAGACATTTTTGGCGATGTGTTCCCACACAGAATTGTTCAAACATTAGTTAGGATTTTGAGATTGCTCATATAAACATTAATAGAAACCGAGGATGAATAAGATATCTGTGAAAGAATTTCTTTGTTTCCCAAATGGGCATAATGCCCGAATAATAATTCTGTCTATTTCACAGCTGGGTTGGGGGTAGAACAATGTTGCCACTTACTTGGATGGCAGACACATGATCGTGTGGTCATTCTAGCATCAGATCACAAAAGCAGCAGTAGCAAGAAACAAATTGCATTGAGAGCACACAACAGCAGATGACACAGAACCACACACACACACACACACACACACAAACAAAATGCATAACCAAATAAATAATGGAGCTCTTCAATTTTCAGTTGCTTTGCACAGTTAGTTTTCACTTTTCTCTTAACTACTATTGGCAACTCTGCAGTGACATCACCAGAATTTGAAGCCTCTGAATGAATATTGGAACCCCCTCGACCCTGACAGCCTCTAACTGTGAAGTCAACAGAAATATTATTCAGACAATAGAAGAGCCTTCTTTTATGGCTATTCTCTTCCCACTTAATACGGAAGAAATGGTCTTACACCATGAATCACTGCCTTTGGGGTGGAGTGCACGCTTGGAGGAAGCCTAAGTGGATATTTGATGAAACAATGCCACCCAGACTGCTTACTTCATTTCACCTACATTATCCGCATTTCTTCTCATTATCAATTCATAATATCTAGTAAGATCATATTTTGTGTGTGTGTTAATTATCATGATACACTTATTCCTTTTTCATCTAACAATCCACTTGATTCTTCACATTATTTCTTCAGTTTCACCCCATTCTTCTTTGTACAAGACCTATATATATTTATTTTTACCTACACATCCTTTTTCATCCTTTTCTACACCAACAAAAGGTTAATTTTCTACAAACTTTGTGTGTCTCCATTTTCTAGGTAATCTATATATTTCACACCTTCCAAATTTTCTCTAATATTCTAAAATGGTTATTTTTCATTGAAATGCTTATTATCAAATTCATGAACTTTCAAACTTATTTACTTTAACGAATTAGAAATGTTTGCTGTCCTACAAATAGGACAGTGGGAAAAAAAGGGTATCATTAGGCATGTCAAGGTTTCATATTTTAAAAAATTAGTTTTTACATAAAAATTACTCTGAAGCATCCATTTATTTATTTTCTTGAAATGATCTACAATTTTCATTATTTTTTTTGGTACAAACGAAAATTTGCATGGAAAATACTGGTATAAATATGGCACAAACGATCTTCAATGGTTCTATTTTTGATAGGGGTAGTGAAGGGTCTGGCGTTAGTGTGAGGCTCCCACCGTCACTTTAAAATGGCTATATTGCACTTATTTTTGGTACAAATTAAAACTTCTGGTGGAACAGACATCTGGCAGAGACAATTTAGGATGGTTCCAATTTTTTTAAGGTGGTGGTGGTGCCGGTGTGAAGTTATAATTGCTGCCACCACCACATTACATTGACTGTACCTCAATTAATTTCTTTGGTACAAACGGAAATTCTGGTGCCACAGTTCGGTACAAATGATTTAGAATGACTCCAAATTTTCTTACAAAGGTTGCGGTGCCAATGTGGAATAGGCATCACCATAATTGAAATTGCTCTATCTTGTAAGTGGTTTGGTACAAACATATGCTTTTGTAGAACAAATGTGTACAAACGAGGTACAAAGGAATGGTAATGGTGTTATTGGTCTTCACTGTGGTGGCAGTGCTAACATTTTGGGCAAACGATTGTTCTGTCACTCGTCTCTTAGTACATCAACGTTTACTGCACTGGCTTTCTGCGAATTAACTGGGAACTTGCTTATAGGAATAAATATCTGGTCTCAATAAGTATCATGCAGATAATAATAGCTCCCTTTTGTATTTCCTAATTGAAATAACTGGCAAGAAACTTGTAAGAAATGTTTTCAAATATGTCACCACCGCTGATACTGGTTTTTACCTCTGTAATATTTATAGGACACCTTATTTTTCTTGCAAATTTCTCTTAGATGAAATAAAATATTGGGAAATAAATGTACAAACATATTTGAAAAAGTACAGAAGTTGATACTTGATTCACAATTTGAATAATGTAAAGCATTGATTTTTCATTTTATTGCGTTATATGGAAGTGTAGGTTTGATAAGAAAAAACAGAATATTCAGAAATAATTATTTACTAAGTATGCTAAAATGATTCAAACAATTATAATTCGGTCAGAAGATAAAACTGTTAAAAACAATACACTGAAAATTGATGAAAAAATGAACAAAATCAGGAGGAGCAAACATTGTCATATAAATAGGTCAGTGGTACAAAAAATGGGTTAAAAAAACACACGACTCCTGAACATATCCAGCACACTTCTGCATTTCATTCCTACCTACTATATTCTTCAAACATTTGAACACAGAGTCATTTTTTACTTAAAGTATTTTGCAATGCACTGAGAGACTACATTCTTCCCTTTTTCAAAGCTATCTTCATTGCAACTTTCAATGAAGATAGTCATGAATCACCAATTTCTGTAAAAGGGTCAACTGCCTTCATCATACACATATATACCCTTCACTGACAGCACCACTACTTTATAATAAACTAGCGGAACCTGGCAGACATCGTTCTGCCCTTCATCTCTCTCACACTCCATCTCCCCGTCTCCTCATGACGCATGTATCTTTTAATGGTTTTTACAATTTACCACACAAACTTAACCATTATGAATTTCGACAGTGCAATATTATTTTCAAAATTAATGTCATTATTACTCACATATATTGAATCATTATTAGTCCCCACATTATGTTCAAGACATACTATGACAAATTACCTTTCTTTCATAAAAAAGCACTTCGTGAAGTTCATGTGGGCCTTACCTCGCTTGCCTTCGTTGTTTGAGGTGCCGTACTTCTTTGTCGTTTCTCACCATTAGCTTTGACATACTTATTGCCACGAAACTTACGGCCACGGCTTTTATTAAATAATCGTATTCTCGGCATGTCAAACGATAAATGACAAACTGTATCACACGAAAACTAAAATCACTAATTTCATGTAACCACAAATACATGCAACTGCCCGCGTCGGCCGGTTATGACCATGACAAAATGTTACTTCCAACGAAAACACACAAAACACAGGGTTGCCACTTGCCAGATGCTTCGTACAAACAGGAAACCAATGATAATAATAATTATAGAAATTCCCACGTATTGTGCGATTAGTTTTCGATGTCATACATTGTTATATATTTTGTTCGTTTGGTGCAATTTATTGTGATAACGTTCACACCGTCTTTCACATTCATTGCAATTTGTCATTCGGTTCGTGGAAACTCTTTGTCTGACAGATTCGCTGGTATAGTGAATATGTGCACTGCAAGGCGCGTAATTTCATCCTTTGCTTGTACCCCGCCTCTGTCCATTCTCTATTCTCATCACATCAGTACAGTAGAAATCTGTCCATATTTCTTCCTGTCTTTTTTTTTCGTTCGTTCGTTCGTTCAGCACTACTCTTAGGGCATTTGTTTTGCTTCCATTGAAGTCTTATATCATCCAGTAGGAGAGTTTCATTTACTATTACATACGCCAGTCTTGACCGCGCATACTTGGAAATTCCTATAGCTCTTTTTTATGAAAGTTGCTTTCAGATTTTCTAACATTTCTAACTGCTTGACTCTGAGGTAGTTCTATATTATTTCTAAGCCGTATGTCGATACAGGGAGTACTTTGTAGGTAAACAACTTCATGGCTGTTTCTATAGACAACTGACTGAGATATGGAATGTCGTTTATGCTTCTTGTTGCTGCAATTAATCTTTCCTTTAGATGTACCGAGAATGTTGTTCCTGTAGTTTGGAGAGTAATTATAAGTATTTGGGGAAGCTTGCTGCTCTTAGTTTAGCCCCATTGCACATTATTATATCTTTTCTTTTCGCTCTTCCCCCTCTCCGAAATACTGTCATTTCCGTTTTATTTGTATTTATTTGTAGCTCGTTTGTAGTTGCCTATTTACTTAGAACGTCAATTCCCTTTTGCGATTCTTTGCACTCTATTGAGATTACTGCTACATCGTCTGCATAGATTAGTATTTCCACTTCTGCTTCTTTTTTTATAGTTGCTGTTAGATCATATATAATAATAATAACAACAAAAACAATAATAATAATAATAATAATAATAATAATAACAATAATAATAAGAGAAATTAAAAACAGGAAATCGAAGTGCTGGAAAGAGCTACTAGAAGAGGTAAAAGATGACCCCTGGGGCATGGCGCACAAAATTGTAACCAAAAAACTTAGAGTGAATACGAAGGTACTCGGACTAGAGGACCCCAAATGGGTGAAGGAAATTATAAGAGATCTCTTCCCAACTAGAGACCCGTGGGTGAGAAGAAAACCGTGCGACTACGAATTCAGTGAGAACGATGTATTCACGAGAGTCGAGCTACAAGTAGAAGCGAGGAAACTGAAGTGCAAGAAAGCCACCGGACCAGACGGAATACCAAACGAAATAATTAAGATTGTGGCCAAGGAATACCCGGAATGCTTACTGGAGGCGTTTAATAGCTGCCTCAGACACGGAGTTTTCTTCAAGAACTGGAAGAAACAGAAATTAATTCTCCTACGGAAAGGAAATAAGCCCCTAGACAAGACATCGTCGTATAGGCCGTTATGCCTCCTAGATACAATGGGCAAACTCTTGGAAGGGTTGATTTTACAACGACTAGAGAAACATATATCAACAGGGGAAAATTTCTCTGATAGTTTGGATTCAGGAAAGGCCGCTCAACCACGGACGCAATAAGGGAAGTAGTACGTATGCCAAAAAAGGAACAGGCAAAAAAAGGGGTATTGTGCACTAGTAGCCATTGACATCAGGAATGCCTTTAACTCCGCCAACTGGGAAGATGTTATTAAGGCACTGGTGGAGAAACAGGTCCCAGAATACCTTCTAAGAATCATCGAGGACTATCTATCAGAAAGGAAAATTATATACTCGGACACTCTTAGGGTGGAAGAAGAGATGACGTGCGGAGTTCCCCAAGGATCCAAGCTGGGTCCATTCCTGTGGAACACCATGTACGACGACCTACTAAATATAGATCTATCACAAGATACTTTGCTGATCGGATACGCAGACGATACGCTATTCATCAGCCACAGCGACAACGTGGACCTGCTGGAGATGCACTTAAACGAGGCCCTCTCTAGGATTAATAGATGGCTGGACATAAGACGCCTACAGATGGTAGTGGAAAAGACGGAAGCAGTACTAGTTACCGACAAAAGAGCCTTTAACTTCCCATGCATCACCTCGAATGGGGTAAGCATTTCCTGGAGCCGCCAAATTACATACCTGGGGGTCGAAATTGACCACAGACTGAGCTTCGGGCCACACATTTGCAAGACAGCAGACAAATCTGCAACAATTGGATCCAACCTCTCTAGGCTTATGCCTAACATAGGTGGACCTAAAGAAGCAAAAAGAAGACTGATATCCAGCGCGGTAATTTCGAAGATGTTGTATGCAGCACCAGTATGGGCGACTTCTCTTGAGAAACAATCCATTAGGAGAAAATACAACCAAATCCAAAGGAGGATGGCGATCAGAGTTGTAACAGCGTATCGGACAATATCTGACTGTGCTGTTCTGGTGCTGGCGAGAATGTCCCCCATAGACCTACTAGCGAGGGAAAGGAAGAGAACATAACATACCCTAACAGATAGAAAGGAAAAGGAAGGCAAGCTACCCCCAAAGGAGATAAATGCCATAAAAGAGGGAACCAGAAGCATGCTAATGAAAGAGTGGCGAGAAAGATGGGATGGGGAGACAAAAGGCAGATGGACGTATCAAATGATCCCAAATATAGCGGAGTGGGTGGAAAGAGGCCACGGCGAAGTAAACTATTAGCTGACCCAGGCGCTGTCGGGACATGGATGCTTTAACAAGTACTTATATGACTTTAAGATAAAAAACAGCCCGAGGTGCGACCATTATCAAGCCAAGGTAGACGACACCATGCACACCCTTTTCCAGTGTAATGCATGGACTATGGATAGGGAAAATACAAACAGAGAACTGGGAGAAACCATCTCTCCTACAAATCTGGTAAAAATTGTGCTTTCCTCCAAAGAGAAATGGAATGTAGTAGTGACTATGGTCACAAATATACTGAAAAAGAAAGAAAATATTCGAAATTAAGAAGGAAGAGCTTTAGCTAACCGCCTGTCACCTCCACGAAGTAATGTCTGACGACGGTTTCCATGGAGGTGACGCCATGGCTCAAGCGAAAGGAGGTTAGGTTTTAGTCGGTATACCAAAGCTGGGAGTCCGACATAACCGGTTCGCTGGTATCTATAAAAGATTTCCCCCTCCTAAAAAATAATAATAATAATAATAATAATAATAATAATAATATGGAAGAGCGCACAATGTGCATATACTGCGATTTTTGTAGGAAGAGCTCTCAAGATAACTCAAATCCCATCTTCGCGATGGAATATGTCACGGCATTTCGTATCATTCACAGTCGTTCCGCTAGATTTCGCACAATCGCGACCGTATGAAGCAGTGCTTGCGATCATGCGATTTTACCGGCAAGACCGAGAAAAGACGCCAAATGCCGTGACATATTCCATCGCGAAGATGGGATTTGAGTGGCCTTGAGAGCTCTTCCTAGAAAAATCGCAGTATAGTTTATTCTCTTTTCTTTTTGATAGAGAGAATATGCAGTCAAAGTGTTTCACTTTCACTGTTAAATTACTTTCTAGTTGCATCTTTATTGCGTTCACTGCCGCACCGCGAGTTTCACCAGTTCCATTAGGTTTTTTTATTCCGTGCTGAGCTTGGAGATAGATGTGCTTCTTTTTCTGCATTGTAAGACGTGATACCTATCACATAATTCCTCGCCCCATTCACACATACATTGATTGTTTGGTTCGTAAAAACATTTCGTTTTACATATTTTGTGGTGAAAACCATATACCGCAAACCTTGCCACCGAATGTCTTAGGTCATATCCTCTTCCCATCCATTCTCTTGTGGTCATTGCATCTGTTGTATAAAATCCTTCACATATTTCTTTCTTTCTTTCTCTTAGTTCCTTCATTAATTCTTCGAGGTATGGTGTGTTTGAAAGTAGCATTTGGCATCGCAGTTCTTCCACATAAAAGAGCTCTCTTGTTAACTCATTCACTAGTTGTGAAGGGGTAAACTTGGACACCCCTAAAGCATTCTTCAGATACGTAGATTTCACTTTCTCTATTTCTTTCAAGTCTCTCTCGTTCAGTGTTCTCAAGTCCGTATGTAATTACAGGAGTTATTTTCAATTTGAATATTAGATCATATATGAGTACGTTAAATAATAGCGCAATTAGCGGATCCCCTTGCAGTACTCCTACACGTTGTTCAATTTTCTCTGATATTGTTATATTACCATCAATTTGTGTGTAGTTTTCAGTTAGGATATTGATCATTATCCTCGTTAGACAATATCGCCCTGCGACGTTAATCAGCTTGTTCTCAGTGATTTGTCTACTTACATTGTCGAAGGCTTTGCAGAAATCGACAAATATTGCGTATAATTTCTTGTGTTGTTCATTTACATAGTCACTTATGTTATTAAATAGGTTGGAAACCCTACAAAACCGTACAACCCACAAACTGGAAACACTACAAACCATCTGCCGAGTATACTTGGCGCAAAGAGTATCCACTTTTTCGTCATCAGGGCCCGGCAATGATTTTTTCTGCCGAAAATCCACCGTTTTTTCTCGCAGCATTACATAACTTTCCCTACACTACGTATATACTCTTTATATACGTACGTATACGGGAAAGTAATACCATTACTTTCAAGTTTCATTCCCTCGAGACTATACTTCGGTTTTTCTTTCTTGGCGCACGGGAGTGTGTCAATAAAATGGAATATCTCACTGTATTTCGCGTCGTTCTCGGTTGTGCCGCTAGGAGTCGCATGATTGCGACTATCGAACAGTGCTGGCGATCATGCCACTCCTGGCGGCACAACAGAGAACGACGCGAAATACCGTGAGATATTCCATTTTGATGACACATCCCCGTGCGCCAAGAAAGAAAAACCGAAGTATAAGTCTGCGAATTGGGGAAAGAAACCTTCTAGAGGTGTATCTACGTATTCAGGCGCTCATGGCAAGCACAGAATGTGAACACCTGTCAAATTAGGGTTAATTCTATTTATTTTAGCGGGTATACTGAAGACAGCGCCCCTTATGAACCGCGCCCATGGCCGCCCATGGCACGTGCCATTTCTGCCATACCGCAGATACGCCTCTGCCTTCTTCATAGAAGATTTGTGGATTCAATATTTGTTACTATGCACCGCAGCGTATGAACAGATTCTGAAAGAAAGAAGACAAAAAAGCGACATCATCTGGGAAGACCTACAGCACGCCCGCTATGACCAATAGAAATTGGGCGGGCCCAAATAAAGATCTGAGACATCGAGTAACTCGATTTGCAGTGCATGGGTTTCACGTGTGTCAAAAAAACTATTTAATGTACCAAATGATAACTGCATGCTCAACCTCTATGGTCGACAGTGTACAAGATATCACCTAAACGGGTGCTCAAATGACTGTCTCGTTGTGTCTTCCGTCTGTTGAAGTAACCCGCTTAAATATCGTCAGTAGTACAGAAATTGCAGTGTGATAAGTTCCATGGATCAGGTTTACTCCACGTATTCTCTGGTTTATGTAGGCCAAAGAGTATATATCGTGTAGGCTGCGTGGGTGAGTGAAGACGAAAGCCGAAGCACGTGTTTTATGGTGCGATCCAGGGGTCCGTCACGGGGTAGGGAAACCTTCACACCTCCCACCACTTTCTCGTATAAACGCTGGTGGGGACGCCCGTGGACGCCTGACTGGGTCCGCCCAACGCCACCTAGACACAAGGCCTGTCGACTAAATCCAAGATGGCGTCGAGGGTAGTCAAGGTCAGCTACTCAGCTATACTTGTGGTGACACCCTTATTTGACAAAGTTTTATCACTCTTTAAAGGAGCAGAGGAGGGGTTTTAATTTTGTTGGAATGAATATTGTGAAGTGGATAAAAAGAAATCGGTCATTAAACAAAATATAAATTTTATTTATTTACTTAATTTTTTAAATCTCTTAATTTGAGGAACGTCTTTTTTCATTACAATGTCATTTCTTTTTTTAATATAATTGTTAAGTAAAATATTACTTGTTGTACCCAGGAAATACTTTGCAATTGAATTTGCATTGTGCTCATTGCATTTAAAGCCAGAAAGCAATGTTTTGGTAGATTACTCATGGTAATAGAAAGTACCATTTGTTTCTGATTGGGTAAATGCACAAAAATGTCTTCGAATTTGTCACTTATTAACTTATTTACAACAAGATACATATACACAACAAAATTCACAGCATCAAAGCTGGGATAACATAAACCACCTCGATTGTTTCCGAAATAAAGCTGTCTGGCAAATTCTCACCTTCAGACTTTGTCAAAAAGTTCTTACAATAATTACATTTAAAATGCTTAATGCAAGAATACGACGAATAGCCTGCAACGTATTGTTAAAAGAGGCCACACATCATCTTTTAATTCGTAACATCATCCTCATCAACTAATATGTTTTGAAGAGAGCGAGGTATTTCAATATTACCTTCATCCAAATCGACACCAATTTTTTTAAATTTTAAGTCTGGAAAGTTAATTTCAACACTTCCAAGTCTGTTTGACTGGAGAATTAGAGGCATGCTACTCTGAAGTCGAAGCTTTGATTCTGCTTCAAAAATCTGCCGCACAGAAATGTGATAATGAGCTCCACATAATTGCCGGTATTTGCCAAACCTATCCTCCAAACAGTCTGTTTGCACCTTACCACACAAAAAATATTCAAAACCCTTTTCTTGAAGGCAATTAATAGACATTTCTATTAATGCCTTTGTTGTGTGCTTCAATGCCTCATATGTTTCTGTTGATAAACCCAGTATTATTGCTACCCCAATTTTCTAACCAATGCAAAAACTGCTGCAAAAAAATTAGCTGCTTAGAATTTTGAGTAATAGGTTGTTGATATTCATTCATCAGCCTAACGCCTTTGAAAGGAGTTTTCACATTCATTACATCCCACCATGTACATATTATTTCAATATACAGAGCAGTGTCTCGCCAATGAGAAAAATTTTTCTTTGGCCCAAATTCTCTTAAAGCAGAAACAGTCATCCTATTGAAAATTTTGAAGCCAACTTTACATTTTGTCGCTCAATGGATGACGGATAGAGAGCCTTGATGCTAAGGCCATAGCCAGATTCAGCAAATTATCCTTTTCTACAGCATGCATCTCTTTTAACGCATGAAATGATGCGTGATGGACATTACCTCTTGAATCAAAATCTGGAAACATTACAGTCTGATCTTTCTTATTGATCCAGTTATTGCGAATACACTTCAACAAATGAACTGTATCAACAATATAGAAAAATGTTTTATTTTCTGTTTCTGGGTACTTGTATGTTGTTCGCATTTCTGGAGGTTGTGCAAACATGGACATGGCCTTCCGATTAACAGGATGGTTGTCAGTCACAACTGCAAGCACTTCAAAGCCAATGTTCGCAAGTCCAACAAGTACAACCTTGATAGGGAATTTAAAAGTTCGCCTGTCATCTTGCTTGCTGGCAAAATGTGCACAACATCCTTGTATGATGATAATAAACTACTGATCATAAATACAAATGCACTTGATGCTCCTTCATTGCTATTGAAGGCACTGCCTACAATGTTACCACCTTTATAGTCAAATTGAGTCTGCAAATGAATTTCATCTAGGAGCAAATTACCGACAAATCCTTCTTTTCCAAATACTGAAATTTATAAGATA